>APFE030027123.1:0-17566 GCA_000404065.3 Pinus taeda
TTTCCATGGAGATGGATTACATATTGTAAGTCAATCTCCTCACCAGTGACTCTTGAGTTCATATTAGATGTGATAGGTTTTGTAAATTGCATATATTGCAGGGATACCATATGTGGGGGTCCAAAGATGTAGGAGTGCGGAAGTGTAGAGTTGCGGAGGTGCTTCTCCGCACTCCCACACCTTTGTATTTCATTATTATTACATTATATAAATTTGACACTATTTAGAATTACCAAAATCTCATAAAAAATTGTCATTGATTTTTTGTATTCGCAATGATCACATGATCGATCACACGTTTTGGTTTATTTCACAAGACCTTGTAAATTGAAAAATCTTAGTTTACTTTTCTTTATAGATAGTTGAAGATAAAATTGGCCATGGTTTGATTTGGAGTTGACTGGAGATGGGATAGTTAAATAATAATAGACATGTATTCAAACTATTAGTATATGTAAGAAGAGTAATGAACAATGTTCAGTAATTAATATATCAAGTTCCATTCTTTGGTTATATATAAGTTTGTTGAAAATAACTACATAACATTAAAATGATATTCACATAATACCATGTGTTACATATAAATTTTGGATTAATGTTTAAAACCCCTATTCACTCAGATTTTAAGACTATGGTTAAAATATATTAATACCTCTATGGGGAGATGTAATAGTGTAGAAATGTGAAAGTGTAGAGTTGTGAAGGTGCTTCTCTACACTACCACACCTCCGCACATTTTCTTAAAGCTTCTTCCGCACCTCCACACAATGTATCAAAAAAAAAATTGTATTTTTCTGAATAACTATCTTGTGTGGTTGGTGCTATGGAAATTATCTAATTTCAAATATTTTTAATCCCCTTTCCAATGTTCTTACTGGTAAAGATTCAACTCGTTGGTTTTGGGATTTATTTAAATCGACAATGTAGTAGTATTAAATATCTCACTTCATTGCATTTACGCAATGAAAAGTACAGACGAAGCTTCTTCCGCACAATGAAAGCCTTCATTGTAAGCTTCACACAATGAAAGTTCCACACAAGGCATTGAGTTTTGATTCCACATAAGGTGGAAAGGCTTTAGGGCTTAGATTAATAAATGCAATTCCAATTTACAACTGCCAATAAGTTATTTTTCAATGCCTCATTATTATTGATATTTCTTGTCATTAGGTACTCTTCAATGCATTGTCAAAAATTGTGGTGCATCCATGGCATCTTGGGTTGCACCTTGCTTTATATTATTTTTCCTTTGGTTTTCTATATGAAGGTTTCGCCCTCAATAGAACATTACAACTAACCTATTGAACATAACATACAATATTATTTCGCAATGAATATATATTGTCATATAACAAGGTGAAAGCTCATTAGCGAGCATGCATATATTAAGTAGAATATCAAGCATAGATTCACACATACATTATGAGTGAGGTCATTTCATGCATCCATTAAGACATCAAAACTACTAACCACACAAATTATTTTTGTATGTGTTCATTAATTTCTATGTTATAATATATTGCAGAGTCACATAGGCCCCAGGTTGGTTTCAGGAAAGAATTTTTAGCCTTTGTAACCGTTGATGGTGGTCAGATTGGACAAGCTAGAGTGGTGAATTTCCACAATGATAGGTTATTTCACCTTCTGCAATCCTAAAAATGTATCCAAATCTTAATATTCCTATGAAGTGTGCAGAAGTGAGAATAACGATAGATTATGGAAATCGAGTGCTCTCAAATAACAACAAAACGTGAACCCTCCACTGCCTTAGTCTCACTAGCATATCGATAGCTACCAAAAAGGCGACAGATTGTAGAAATGATTATGGAAATGGATCATTCTCGAATAATGAAAAAATGCAAACCCCACACAAATAAAACCTGCACTAATTCTTTGTATAATTGAAAGTTTTACATCTCATGAATTTTGTTATGCGTTGCTTTATGCAATATGTCATTGTGCAAAGAGTGAAAGTGTGAAGGAATCTTTCATTTTGCTTCTTTCAAACTCTGCACATCCTTAATCAATTAATTAGTGATAGAGGAAAGGATTATATTGAATTTCACCTATTAATCTTGTCATATATGCGTTGAAAGTAAATAAAATTGACTAACAAATATCAACATGTGCATTTACAATCCAATATTTTCATCCTCCATAGGTTAGTATAGAAGGATCAAAACTACTTAGATGGACTAACTTTAAAATTGAATCACTAGTTGGAACCATGTGACTAATAATATTTAAATTGTATATTATATCTCTCATAAATGCATACAATGGCATACCTTAAATAATTGTCAACCATATATTTTTTCAAATTTACACTTTGGTTAACTTGCTTTAAAATAGATTTATTGTTTGGCACCATGTAACTAACAATAGTACTATTGAAATCACTTGAGTGGGCCTAATGGTTAAGACCATGTGCATCACCATAAGATGTCACAGGTTCAAATCCATAGGGGAGCTAGGGTATGTACAACATTGTAAACTTTAACAATCAAATCACTATGTAGAAATGGAACCCTTATCCCATAAGCAAGGGAATTTCATATACCAATTTGATGTCTAACTTAACCTTAACATTAAAAATAAATTATTATTATTATTACAACTCTCATAAATTCATAAAATCCATAACTCAAATAATTGTCAAACATATATTTTACAAAATTAAAAAATGCTTCAAGCATCACAATATTGAAGCCAATGTGTTTTAGCAACGTGTATTTTTACCTAAAATATGTCTATAGATATATAACTAGGTTTCATACAAATTTTTGAATAATAATAAGACAGCAATTAATCTATTGTATCACACATTATTCTCGACGTCCTCATTTTATTTAGCATTATCATGCTAAATGTTTTCCTTATGTTTATCAAATATTGTAATTCTTTTTTTCCTTTTTTTCCCGAATTAGGTTGGACCTAGGTTGGGGTTGGCCCTCACATTGGCTTAGTCTAGTTCGATAAAAAAATAAAAATAAAAACTTATAAGAAATAAACATTATTGATCATAACAAATATTGTCAATCAATCGACTAATTTTGCAAAACTGTTTTGGAGAATTTGGTATCTACGGATAAATACTAATTCCCTAGATAAGTAGCCATATCTAGAACAATAGTTTAAAGCACTTTAGCCTTTTCCTATAAGCAATATATAATACAAAGAAGATGAGAAGACCTACTTGTAGTTCTGCTTTCCTCTTGTCTCCTTTGTATCGATCCTGTCGCTCCTTCCCGTACTTAACATGCTTGAGAAGTACCTGTAAACGTAAACAAAAGACAAAGAACCGATCAAAGCAAAATATCTATTGAAAAAAAGTGAATGGAATTAGATACATTTAGCATCATATGACAATACAAACATATGGGAAAAATATTCAAATACTTTATTGAATAGAAGAAGGAATTACAACCATTGTGTCTGATTCAAAGTCATTCCTCCAACTTGGATCCCATCCACACCACATCAAAAGCATGACAAACTTGTAGCATTATAATACTTGCTTCAAAGCCAATTCTCATAGCAACATTATCTCCTTACATTTCAACATAGTCCAACCCGTGATCACTTATATGAGTGGTCAATTTATAAGGAGATGAAGGAGGTTTTTTCATAGATGGTGGTATTGAATGGCCTTCCATACTTAGAATTAGTTCCATGGAGGAAGGGATGAGAGGATAGGATGAATCTTAACTCATTCCTCATCCATTTTCAAGCTCATTGGAGTTGATAAGTGAGGGAACCTTCTAGATGACTCTAAAAGATAAGAATATTCCCCAAACCCTATGTGAATTTCACTCAAACTCACCCAGCGCAGGTGAAAGGAGCCCTAAGTACTCTGCAGAGCACCTTGGCATGGACTCAATTGCTCTGCAGCGCTCCCTTACATGGGCCTACCTGCACTGGTCCCTCTAGAGATCAATTCAAGATGTATTCATGTCATGGAACTGTTTGGAAAGGAGGCATTCAAAAGGGTGACTTGTTTAGGGCATGCAAAAACTGAAATTAGGGTTTGATGAGCCCTAAAACATTGATATGGATGATGGGAGTGATGTGCCCAAATGGATATGTAACAAAAAGCCTATCCATTTCCTCTAAAAACCCTAACTATGTCAACACATTTCTCCCTCTATTGATCTTCCTATGGAAAGTGCCAGCATAGAGAGTGATGATCCCTCCTATAGTATGATTGTTTCAGGTGACCAAACCCTGACTCAATCTCCAATAGCTTACTCAGGTTCTTCAAACCAAAACCAAGGAGATGCCTAGCAAGGAAAAAACTACCAAGAGTTTAGAAAGGAATTTAGTGACTATCAAGTGTGCTTCCCAATGCATTCATAGACCCCAAATATGAGATTTGATCAAATAGAATAAGAGAATATGTGAAGTATATGATGTACCATGCATTGATTGGAAAATTCCTTGGAATATGGAAATTAGAAAATCCCCTGACTACCTGGCTCCATAACAAATGGAAGCCCAAGATCCAAATTAAGCTTGAATTGGAAGTTAAAAACTTCTTTAATTTTTTTTTTTTGCTATTACATAGGACCATAATCATGTTTTTGAAAATGGTCCATACTTTTCCAATTTAACAAGATTGTACCTATGTTTTTGGATTGAGAGGTTTGTTCCAGATAGCGAAAATTTCATGGCCGCCTTAGTATGGATTTGCATGTATTCATTGTCGGGAGAGTTCTTGGATGATGAAACCATTGCATGGATAGGGAATGTCTAGGGATAATTTCTAAAAATATCAAATGTGACAAGGCAAGCCAAAAACATCTCATACACTTGAATATGGTTTACATGAACATATCGAAACCTTTACCAGATTCAATTGATATCTACTTCCAAGATGAGCCTTGGAAGCAACTTCTCGATTATGAGTACAATTCATTTAGATGTCGATGATGCCATGAATATGACCACCTATATCATTATTTCCCTATGGTTTCCATGAATACAAATTCTAAAGCATCACAATCCCAACATGAGGATGGTTTTATAAAGGTTGAAAATAAGTGTGATAACCTAAAGAATCCCTGTTTGTAGGGAAAGGCCCAAAAAAGAAATGCAATGGGATCTAATCAATTTGAGGTACTCACCTCTACGGAATCCTCTGACCCACTATTGGACAATCACAATCTAAACATATATATGAAATATAAGGAGGGCTCCTCCCGAGTCTCAAACCTTCCACCATCACCATATGTATCCACCATTCCCTTGCTAACAACCCATTTTTCATCAAATTAACCTCCCACTGAGGCATCCCCCCAATTTCTTCTCCCTCCAATGTATCCCCATGCAGTTCAAGAGGGGAAAGCCTCAGTAATAACCAAGTAGAAGATAAGGATATGAACTCTCTAAACTTACCATAAATTGTTAATGCCTCAAAAGGCAAGAATTCTTTTTTCACTACATGAACATCAAGTTTGTCTCCTAGGAAAAACATGCTTGAAATATAGACACGACGTAACTAAGCCAAACTCATGCACAATAATTATTTGGTTTCTTGGAGTCCAAATGCACCCTCTCAAAGAGTTCACAAAGCCCCATTAAGATGAGAAAAAGGGAAGCAACAAAATAAACTTACAACTTCTAGATGAATTGGGTGGAACACTAGAAAATTTAGCACGATTTAGGATTATAATAGAGGTACTATGGGGATAAAATAAGCCCCCATTATGAAATTCATATTATGGAACATATGGAGACTCTCTTTCAAAGGGAAACGGAAGCTCTTAATAGAGAAATGGAATTCTGAAAACCTTTCAATCGTGATGATACATATGTTGAAAAGTGTAACTAGGTTCGGTCTTCATAATGACATGTGTAATTGTGATTTTATGTAATTGATGTACAGAAGAAAATAAATTATTTTTGTAATACTTGAATCATGGGTTCCATGATCAAGGAATTTTATTTTTTAGTTAAGGTTCCCATTGTGAACCTTTAGGGTTGGACATCATGCCGTAAAGTCTATTGAGTCAATGTCAAAATATGGAGACCCATTTGGGCATATTATACATTGTAAAAAGAAAATTTAATTGTGTCACAAACCCTCCAAGGCCTTGTCACATTCTCTCGCTCATGTTTGCCTTCAAAAGATATGAAGATGTTTCCAGAATGACAAGTCGGCCTACCCCATGGCACAAGTCGACCTATTTCAAGGATCAAGATCTTTATATATAGGATAACTCGGCCCTCATTTGAGAAAAAAAATTGGACAAGAAAAAAAGTGACGAATATAAGTGTGAATATCTCAAGAAATTTACTATCACCAAGCAAAGAAAGAGGAAGTATCACAGAGTTCATTTTCTTATTTGTTTTTGGGATAACACCTTCACACGTGCGACAATATAGTATTATCTACTACAGAAAGGACCGAAACATTACAATCATCTTGAGAGAGTAGATTTAGGAATAAATCAAGTGGATTCTCAAGCCGAGTTAAGGAAGAAGAATCTCCATCTCAAGCGAAGAAAATTTAGGAACAAAATCTATCTCTCAAGTACTGAAAATAGGGTTTCTAAAGAAGGGTCGAAAGTTGTAGATCTGAAACAAGGGACTGAAATCTGAAGGATAATCGATTTAGTAAGAGAAGGAAGAATTTTGATCATCGTTGACTCAAGGAAGAATAAGTTGAATCAATAAGGCTTGTTACTTGGCCTTGGAGAGGTTATTGTGTAAAGGATCTTGGTCTTGGTATTTGTCAATTGAAGTCTCTATAAGAAGAAGAATTATTTTGGGTTTCACTCTCAAGTTAGAGAGGTTTTGGACCTTGTTGATCGCCTACATTTTGTGTCTCATGTCTCTTTATTATTTATGCTTTGGTAATTGTTTGATGAAGAAGAAAACTATAATAATATAAGTAAAGAGAAGATCATAACCCGAAGAAGGAAAAATCATTCACAAGAAGTAATCATTAAAGAGAAATATCCTAATCCTAATGCCCTAGATTTCTCAACATGGTATCAGATCTAAGGTGACAAATCAATGAAATATCATCTCATCAAGGGATACACAAGCACTCAAGGATCAAATCTCGAAGGACATCAAAGGAAAGTCAAGATCTACAAAGAAGCGTCAAAATCCTAAATCGAAGAAGAAGCCTTGAGATCTTAAAAAGACCACAAAGACCCTACTCACGTTGAAGAGACCTACAAATCAAAGTATCTTGAATATTATTCATCCAAGAGAAGCAATATCAATGGTGTTGTCATCATCTTCAAAACAATTAAGGCAATCTCCCTTTCATTTGAAGCAAAATCCTTACCATTGAACAAGATCATCCAAGAAGAATCAAGACATCATCAAGAAGTCATCGTTGATCATCATCAACAAGGAAATCACCATCAAAGTATCTAAAGTGATCTCCCTCTTTGTGGAGTTAAGAATCATTCTTGAAGAGAACTATCTTCATCAAGGATAAGTTCTCTATTATCTATGTCATCATCAAATTCAAGGAGGCAGTAAGTGGAAGAATTATCTTCACAAGTAAGTATATTTATGTCTACATATTAATTTGTCAAAACGTCTTTTTGCAAGGAAAACAAAAAAATGGTTGGGACTTCAAACTTTATTCCATGGAAGAAGAGGATAGATCTTAATCTCATTTGAAAATGAGGTCATGGAACATGTCGAAGGCTCAATCACCAAACCATCAAAACAAGATTCTCAAGAACTTGCAAAGTTTACGGAAGAGGAAGTAATGTCTCAAAGGATTCTCATATAATCTGTTAGCGCTTGAAATTTCACCTAGGTTGAGATAGACAAATCTCAAGGCTACATCAAACCATTCAGCCTCGTAGCTAGCCCTACGAGGCAGGAGAAGGCTCTCTCCGGTCAAACTCGGTGGATCTTTCAATAGGATGAGTTGAACAATTAGAAACACTGATATTAGGCTAGTAAACTGATAAGGAGGGTTGATTTAAAGTTTTTGGGGTTTTTGGTGGCAATTAGAGGGAGTGCAATTCAGGGTGCGGGGATTGAGCTCAGTTTTTGCAGGTGGGTCTTTGGGGCAAGGTAGGAGTTTGTGTTGATGCCTTTAGCTGAGATGAATGATCAAGGAAGAAAAAAGAGAATCTAAAGAGGGAAAACAATGACTTTGAATCCTCTCTAGACAGTGGAAAACATAAACATTAAACAAATTTGAAAGCTGAGCATGGCAAGCATGAATTCAAACTTTATCACTTCATTTGTTTAATAAGCTGCAATAAAGAAAGAGATGGAACACATAAACACACTTACAATTACAATAAGAGAACACACCATCAACACAAGAGTCCACAAGAATCCCAATGATGTCTGCAAAACCTTGGTCTTCCTTTTCCTCAAATTGCAGAGATACAAGTAAAATATACAATAGGAGCTTCTCCCTCAAGAGTCCAACCTTCCAACCTCTCAAAATGACTAAGAAAATACATAATATAGGAAAGATAACCTCTTCCCTTGCCTCTAGGGGTCGAGCTCATCCTTCTAGGAGCTGTTTCAACCACTTCTAAACTAAGCACTACAAAATAGGCAGTCAAAACAACTTGCCTCTATAAACTTGGAAATCAGTTCATGCATTCAATTTTTACCCTTTACATGAATGAATCTTATATAAGTGTTAAAAAAGAGTAAAAGTATCCAAAAAGTGTCACAATTACATCCATTAAGATCACCATTAACCTCAGAAAGTTGAAAAAGGTCAAAACTGGAATTTCTGGGTTGAACTGGTCAAAACTGGCAACATTTCCTCAAAAGGTCGCGCACCTTTTCTCAAAAGGTCTCACACTTTTGCAGGTCTGTTTGGAGGCCTTCCTGTTATAAGAATTGGGTGTAAGATAGCTCGCTGGAAAGGTTTGCGAGACTACTTTCCAACCCAACTGGAATTTTTGAATTTGGAGGTCATTTGCCATGTCAAAACTTAATTCTTCCAAAACTGGTTTCTGCAACTCAAAAAAGGGGCAGAAAGTCAAATTTTGCATGCATTTTGACCTTTTGGAGGCCCAGAACTCGATGAAATTTCTTACTAATGGATGAGCGAGTGTAACTTTTCATGTCAAATCCAAAAATGCTGAGTTTTTGCCGAATGGAGCTACGATGACAAAAGGTCTCGCCGGGGGTGAGACCCTTTGAGAAGCCAAAACCTGTAAATTTCCAAAAAAAATCCAAAATTACCCAAAATTCTCCGAAATTTTTGGGATTTGTGCTGTAGCTGATGCTAGTGAGTGTCATGATTTTTGAGGGATGCCTCCACCAAGATACAGAGTGGATTGGTCCTTTTCTTTCGCTTAAGAGCCTCAGACCACCTTCTTTGGAACATTTTCATTTTGGCCTTGCAGACATGCATCCTTGCCCAATAGTGATTTTTCATGTTTCTCAATAGCTTCTTCTCTTGGTTGGACTTAGCCAACAGCCTCTCCAAATGTGCATTCACCTAGATGAGCATGGATTCTCGCTCAGCAGGCAATGGATCACCGAGCCTCCTCTGCAAAATATCATTTTCAGCCCTAAGATGCTGAATGAGCTCCTTTGCCTCTTGGCTAGGAGAAGTGACCTCAAGATCAATCACCTCGGTGTCCGGAACTCTGATAAGTGAGATGAGGTGAGGAACTCGAACAAATTCGATGACTTGGAGGAAGATTGGGCAATTGTTTTGAAGTCTGCCACAAGACAGCTCAAAAGGTCTCGCAGGCCGCTCAAAAGGTCTCACACCGCCCAGAAGGTCGCACCAGTTATATTTTTTCACTGTGGAGGGGCGCTCAAAAGGTCTCACACCGCCCAGAAGGTCGCACAGGCCTCTCAAAAGGTCTCGCACTACTCTGCTGCCCGAAATCGCTGCAATTCTACTCCTTTCGCCTATCACTCTCTCAAACTCTCTCTTGCAAGCTTTCAAATGCACAATGAGAGTGAAAGGAGGGCACATATTCTTTTATAAACTTCATTTGAAAAAATTTCATCCATACCCACTTTATAATGTTTCTTTTTGACACTTTTTTTTTTTTTAAAACACTGATTTTGGTTTCCTTTATCCTGAATTTGACTTTTTGAGTGGTCTGACTTGATTCTTTTTGCAGGTAGATCATCTGAAGGACCTTGGAAAGGGGACCAGGGTTGTAGTTTGTCTTTTTGAAAACTTTGAAATTTCATCATTTATTTACAAAACTGAAAAAATGACCTTGGGCTTTAAAAACAGAGCTTTTAAATCCAAGGTAAAAATTGACTATACAAGATAAAAATATCGAAGAAACATGTTAACTAACCTCCCTCTGGCTTGCTGAGTACTCATGGATTTTCAGAGACATGACCTTGCAGAGACAAATGAACAAAACCCTAGACCTAGGAATTTGACAATAAGACGCATTAAGACAAGCTTGAAAAACTGTAATAACTGATATGACCTGATCTAGCAAAGCCAAGAGGGGCACAAAGACCAGCTCCTCCATCAGGGTTATGGCATGCCTAATGGGATGCAAAATTTGACACTGATGAGACACCTACTAATGCAAATGCAAAGAGCTTTTTTGATCACTGATGGAGGGCTTTCAAGACCGACACTAACAGCTTGCACACTAGCTGTTGTTGGAATTTTTAGCTTGGGAGGTACTCCAAAGCCTAGGATTGAGGGTTTTAGAGGAATGGGAACACAAATATATTTGTGAGCTTAGAACCCAAGCATATGTTCTTTGCACCCAAACATATGGGTGTGAATCCAGGAATCATTTTGGACATGTGGTAATTTGAGATGGGAGAGGACCTATAGAGTAATCAGAGGCAGTGAAAATCACTTAAATCTAAGGTCTAGAACTTATTATATTAATTTTTGAAGTTCCTGGTGGGGTTTTGTCGCACCTAAGTAGGTCAAACTAGTGTATTTGTGTGCCACATGATAGTTGGATGACACCACATGGACACATTATGTTTAGTATAAATACAAGGTGTGTTTGAGCTTATTTTTTACATCCTAATAGTTCATATTCTCATAGAAATCACATCTGAGGTAGTTGTAGCTAGGAAAGGAGGCACAAGGACATTTTTTGGGAGCTGGAGATATGAACGTGTGAGCTGTTTAGAACAAATGTGAGGGAAACATGAGTTTGTCATGAAAATTCGTGAGAGTCATGTGAGTTTTCTCAGAACAGTCACTAGGACCACGTAATATCACCTAATACAGTCATGAGGCGAGTGCAGTGTTTCCTAGAGTGGTTGCATATTTCAACTGTGCAGGTTTTCTCAGGACAGTCGTAAGGACCGTGTAATATTACCAGGTACAACCGCGAGTGCCATGCAATATTACCAGGTATAACTGCGATGTATGATGTGTTGAGTTGGATGCTAGGTGGTTATGGGTCCATGTTGGATAGGTTGTGAAGTCTATTAACATCTAAGAGGAAAGGTGATTGTAGTTGTTGGATTCCCTAACTAGTGAGTATATGTTACAACATGTATTGGATTCTTGTGATCTGTTGGAGGGTAACTTGAGAACAGACCAAGTGTAGGCCTAAGAGAGGCAAAGTTATAGCATCCTAAAGAACAACTTGGGAGGATTGTAGAGGCTTCCTTTAAGTCTGAAGAAACAAGTCCCTTGAAGGACTAAGGGATTTCTAGATGTGGAAGAAGAAGAAGAGCTCATTGGTATGATTAGACAGGAGCAGATTGAGTAGCCCTAGACTTGTATTGTGGATAAGGACATATACAACAGAAGATGGGTACTCCTCCTAGCCCATGTTCATTGTGGCATAAGGACATCATGCAGTGACAGGTGGCATCCATTCATGCCCTATGTT
This sequence comes from Pinus taeda, assembly GCA_000404065.3. Classification (NCBI taxonomy): domain Eukaryota; kingdom Viridiplantae; phylum Streptophyta; class Pinopsida; order Pinales; family Pinaceae; genus Pinus; species Pinus taeda. The sequence goes on from APFE030027123.1 coordinate 11,796, forward strand.
AGTCTTCATTGGAGCAATATAGGAAAACTATTTTGGGATGAAGTCATGTTGTTTTCTTTTCCTTAAAATTCTTTGTCCTAGCTTGGTGACTAGATATTGACAATCCCATTCACAAGTATTAACGATAGTGAACAAGTCGGTTCATGATGAGACATCTTGTCATATAGCTTTTGGATATAAGCCATTAACCTGGTTTAGTGACTAGATTTGGTAATTTCAATACGATTAATACCCATGATCATGGTAAGTTTGATCTTAACGAGACCCCTTATCTTTCAAGTTTAATATTTTTGAATTACACTCTAAAAATATTTAAATAGAGGATTGGGAGGTAAACCTTCTCCATAAGAGTTGAGGATGACAATCATAGTCATAGGAAGCTAAACCCTTTTCATAGTCTTTATTTATTTCAGTAGATGCTTAAGATATGGCTTGTTATGAGACAAAATAACCCTTTTTTTGATTTGTTTTTTTTAGGTTATGAGTAGTTCACAAAATAATAAGAGCATAATCAATAATATCAAATATTCTAATCTTTATGAAATTTCTGTATTCAGGCTTCTGTGATCCATAATGAATTAAGAAAAGTCTTTCGGTAGAAGAAATATTTCGCCGATGCGTTTCAAGCCAACAAGTGTGGTTCATCATCAGGATCAGATGAAGAGGCAAACCATGGCAAAGGATTAAATAGAGAGCAACGTAGAGACCAAAATTTCAAGTAATGACTATATTTGAACAATAATATTTAAATTATGATATTAATTTATTACTATATTAAAAACAAATATTATTAAGTAACGTCTATATTAAACAGCTAGATTTTAAAAAGGTAGTCATTTAATATAGTCATTACTTAATAATATTTACTTTTAATATAGTCATAAATTAATATAATAATTTAAATATTATTATTAAAATATGTTAGGTCCCTATAATAATAGTGATTCCCCCCTTACTATTGTCGTTGTAGCCCTTATTATTATTTTTGTGCCTCAATTGTCCCCATATTGTTATTATTTTGCCCCATAGAAGCCCACTATTGTTATTTTTGTGCCCTATTATTATTATTGTTATGTTAGCTTTGATTATATTGTGACCCCTTAGACTCCTATATATAGAAATGACATTTTGTCATTTGTATCATCCAAGAATTGTTTATTTGTGTAATGTAAAAAAGGTTTCCCCCTCGAAGAGGATGATTTTGAAGGCATTGACCTATCTTTTTTTTCTATTTTGTGAGCTGGTTTCATAACATTTGCTATCAGAGCTTTGGATTGTAGGGTTTCGCTACTCCAAATAGGTCATCATGGAATTTTCGCTATAGCTTGTTTTCTTTGACATTTCAGAAGCTAAACAAAAAATCCACTTTACTTGAAATCTCTCTAAACCTCAGGTCTAAATTTCAGATCTTGTCTCGCTATATTTTTGAACATATGATCCAAGGAAGTTAGGGTTGTTGCAGGATCCTGAATTATATCTCAAACAGGTGACCTAGAGAAAACCGTCATAACTTTTTTTTCTGAGCATTATATTGAAATTTTGTAAGAAGTTGCAAAATTATGACAGTCTTTAATTTTTTGTGTATCGGTTTTAGGTCCTAAGGTCCAAACAATGACACGTGGCACTTCGTACAAGTTAGCTCTACTGAGCCATTCTATAATCAGGTCATCGTGGGAGATTTGACATAACTCTTCCTTGGAGAATCCAATATTGATTAGACTTGTGGGGTTGGAAAGAGCACTCAAACGACTACCTCAGGATGCAATTTCAGATCTTGGAGATCCAAAATTAAATAGATAAAAAAAAAAATCAATATCGAGCTTCTACAAAGTAAAAAAGGATAGGTAGTTTTTTTTTAATTTTGCATAAGTTTGGTTTGAAAAAATAGTTTGAAGGAATTCAATGGAATAGTGAAGCATTATTATCATTAATTGATGCCCCAGGGAAAGAAAATGCAAACACCTAGTAAGAAACTCGAAATATCTAGCATGACTCATGAAGAAGAGGAAGAAATGAAACATAATATATCAAAACTACGAGACCAAATGCAACAAAATTCACTCTCACAAAAAGTAACAAAAGATAAGATGCATGGTTTAAAGAAAGGTGTCGAAGCTAATATGGATGGTATATAAGAAACACGTAAAGGCAACATGGAAGATTTAAATACAGGCATGGAAACTAAGATGGATGGTATATAATAAAAACTTAAAGGCAACATGGAAGATTTGAAGGCATATTTGACAAATTTGGTACAAGAAATTCTTACTAATGGTGAAAGGGTAGTAAAGGAGACTCATGAGGAGAACAAAAGAATTGTTAATCATGATTTCATATTCTCTAATGGTGGATTGAAGACCCACCATGTTCCAAAGATCGATATTAGGAAGTTTGATGGCAAGGATCTCGTAACATAGATACTATGGGTGGAGCAATATTTCTATCTCCATAATGTGAAAAACACACAAAAGGTATGCATTGCAACTAACCAATTCAGTTTGTATGGTATCGATGGCTTTTCTTTTGTAAACAAATTGTCACTTGGGAAATTTTTACAGAAGAAATGATAGCACATTAGGAGGACACAAATAGTAACACTTTTGTTATCCAATTGATAAATCTCAAACAAAAGGGTTCAGTGATGGAGCACATTAAGGACTTCCAAAAATTGAACATAAGGGTAAAATATATTCCAGAGGAGCATAGGATTGATGTGTTCATAGGGAATTTAAAGGATAACATCCAACATGAGGTCCGCCTTTGGGAACCTGATTAGCTGGAGAAGGCATTCAAGCTGGCAGAAAAATGGAAAGAAAAATTATGGCCACAAGGAAGCCTACCACTCACAACTATAAATATAGAAGTGTTGTTTCCCTTAGCCTTCCACAACCTACAAGGTTGACATGACAAAAATTGAAAGAAAAAGGAGCAAAAAGGCTTTGTTACAGTTGTGATAGAAAATACACTAAAGGTCATAACTATTCAGAGAAGAAATTATTTTACATAGATCATGAAGAGGAGGAAGAAAAGGAACAAGAAACATAAAAAGAAGAGGATATACACCAGGAACAACCCCTAGAGAAAGACGAAATGAATCCAATCGTATCTTGTAATGCATTGGCCAGAATTACCAGTCCTCAAACTATCAAGATATAAGGACATATCAAGAAGAAAAAGGTAGTAGTGTTGATTGATTCAGGAAGTACCCATAATTTTATTCATTGTAAGATAACCAAGGAATTGAAGTGCTTCCTCTATCCAACACCTGAGTGTGAAGTGATGGTTGCAAGTGGAGGAACCATAAATTTCTCTAGAAAGTGCCATAATATCAAGCTATCCATTGGAGAATATGTATTGAATAACCCAATGCTTTCCATTCCAATGGGTGGTGTTGATGTTGTACTAGGAGTCAAATGGCTACAATCCTTGGGTACAATAAATTTTAATGTTCAAGAACATTTCATGAAATTTTGTTCGGAAGGAAAGGAATTTGAATTAAGGGGTATCATAGGGAAACCAGGAAATATAATCAGCTCTAACGGAATGAAAAGGATTCTAAAGAAAGAACAACAAGGCATAATTGCATAATTATGTTCGCTAGAGGTTCCCACATCGAAATCATCTATTTATCCTGATATCCAAAAAGTCTTGGACAATCATTCCAAGGTATTTGAGACTCCCAAAGGCCTCCCACCTACTCGTGATCATGATCATGCTATTCATTTGATTCTAGGAAGTGTTCCTCCAAACATCAGGCCTTATACGTATCCCTATTCCCAAAAGAGTGAAATTGAACGTATGGTTGCAGAAATGCTAGAGGCTGGTATAATTCAGCCTAATCAAAATTCTTTCTATAATCGAGTAGTATTGGTGCATAAGGAGGATGGGTCATGGCACACGTGTTCGGATTATTGGGAGCTTAACAAGTTCACTATTAAAGATAAATTTCTCATTCCTATCATTAATGAATTATTGGATGAATTGCATGGATCAATTTACTTCACCAAGTTGGATCTTTGTTCAAGATATCATCAAATCAGAATGAAGATTGGAGACATTCCAAAAGCAACATTCAGAACTCATGAGGGTCATTATGAATTTTTGGTCATTTCTTTTGGCCTTAACAATGCACCTTCTACATTTCAAGGTTTGATGAATTCCATTTTCAAACCCTTCCTCACAAAGCTTGCGTTGGCATTTTTTGATGATATACTAATCTATAGCAAGTATTGGAAGGATCATGTTCAACATGTTGACATGGTGCTCAAACTATTGGAGGAGAAACAATCATATGCAAAAATATCCAAATGTTTCTTTGGAGTACAAGAGCTGGAATATATGGGTCATATTGTATCTCATGAAGGTGTGAAGGTAGACCTTAGAAAAATTAAAGACATTAAGGAATGGAAAATCCCCACATCCATAAAGCATCTACAAGAATTTCTTGGGTTGACAAGGTATTATCACAAGTTTGATAAGAATTATGGGCGAACAATAGTACCTCTAACAACATTATTGAAGAAAGATGCATTTTCATGGATTCCAGAAGCAACGAAGGCCTTTGAACATCTTAAAGAGGAAATGTGGCAAACACCATTCTTATCTACGTTGGACTTCACAAAAACATTTATAGTGGAATGTGATGCCTCAGGAAATGGAAATGGTGTTATTTTAATGCAAGAAGAAAGACCCATTGCTTTTGAAAGTCATCCAATCAAATGAAAGTATTTACACAAACCTATTTATGAGAAGGAAATGTTGGCAATACTACATGCATTTAAGAAATGACGACCATACCTAATAGGAAGACACTTCAAGGGAAAAATGGATCATGATAGTCTTAAATAATTTTTAGAACAAATATTATCTTCAGAAGAGTAGCAAAAATGGGTTACAAAGATGCTGGGTTATGACTTTGAAATCATCTACAAAAAAGGGAAGCAAAATTATATGGCACATGCACTCTCAAGAAAGGATGAGGATGTGGAAGCATTGCTTTTTTCCATTTCTATTATCCAACTAGATTGGATAAATGAAGCAAGGGATGAATGGAAGAATGAAAAAGAAGGGTGGGCACTCATTCAAAAGTGACAACAAGATACCAGTACATCTGATACATTTAGATGGAAAAATGATTCGTTATGGTACAAATATCGATTATACCTATGTAAGAATTCCCAACTCAAACACAATATTCGTATTGAATTGCACACCTCTACCTTAGGAGGGCACTCAATATTTTTAAAAACTTACCACAGGGTTAAGAAGGAATGTTTTTGGGATGGCTTTAAATTGGATATTTAAAAGTTTGTGGTGGAAAGTTTGGTTTTCCAACAAAATAAAGTTGAAACAATTACTACCCCAGGTCTATCACAACCTTTATCCATTCCAAGCCAACGTTGGGAGGAGGTTTCAATGGATTTTATCACACGCTTACCCAAGTCCGTAGGAAAGAGTGTCATCATGGTGGTAGTTGATAGACTTACCATGCATGCACACTTTTGTGCACTGATGCAAGAGCATCCAACACCCTTAGTCAATTAAATGAATATAATATATATATAACACAAATACATATATGTATATATAATAATAACAAATATAATTATAACATTAACATAATAACAACAAATATTAAATAACATTAATACTTAACCAATTAAATAATATAATTAAGAGTGATTAATTATTTCAATCCAAATAATAATTAAGTAATAACACATATCCAAATAATTATTTTAATAATAACATTAACATAATAATAAATAAAA
>APFE030027124.1:9702-29323 GCA_000404065.3 Pinus taeda
AAGGGAGCTACAACCCCCTACTTCTTTTCAAGGACCACTTTTCATAAATTTTCAAACTGGATCCATATACATCAAAAGTAGATGTAAATTATACAGTCAGCTGCAATAACCAGATCAACAATAACAGAACAGAACCCAGAACACCTTATCAACAGAAAAATTCAACCAATGGAAGATCTTAGAACAGATACGCAGTTTGCTTTTCACAGTCCTGCGTCGCTACGCACTTCACCCTCTGATTCTCTGCATACACCCGCAGAGCTCCTTCTGCTGTGCTGCGTGACCACGCACTGCCCCTTTTTCTGATCTGCGTACAGTACGCACCCAAAAGCACTATCGCGCCGCGTACTGTCCAGTAGGTACGCACTCAAGAGAATAATCGTGCCGCGTACTTCCACAGAAGGCACGCACCCAAAAGAATAAACGCGCCGCGTGCTGCCACAGTCGGCACGCACCTGAACCACTGTCGCTTCTGCGTACCCACGCACTGAACCTTCGTCTCTTCTTCGTACCCACGCACTGAACCTTCGTCGCTTCTGCGTACCCATGCACTGTACCTTCGCCGCGTCTACGTACCCACGCACTGCACCTTCGCCGCTTCTGCATACCTCTGATTAGGGCCGAAATATAGTCAGATGATCAGATCTGAAATTGCGCTCAACAGATCACCCTTCACAGATTCGCTTCTAACTTCTCTTTTATAGATCAAGCTTTTAAACCGAGAACCCAATAGATCAGATCTTAAGATATTCAATCCTCAAAAGATGCTCAAGCCAAATGATCTCGTTAGCTTTATATAGGCATGATCTTCCTTAAAACATGGACTAATACCACGGGCCAAAACCATGATAATGAAATACCGTCGGCTAAATACCATAGGAAACCCCACGTGTGCGCGCTTTACTGTCTTGAAGTGTGTGCATTGGGGTACGCACCTCATGAATGGTAAACCCGCGTATTTGGACGCGGTCCTTGCACGGCCTACCTGCGGGTACGCACCTCCTGAACTGATCTCCTGCGTACTTCTTTATTTTCATCAAATTGAGAGCCATGCCATGGGTGTTGCCATCAAGTACAACATCTGAAACATATACCAGAACCATAATGCCAACAGTTGTGAGTGGTAGGCTTCCTTGTTGTCATAATTTTGCTTTCCATTTTTCTTGCCAACCTGAATGCCTTCCACAATGAATCAGGTTCCCAAATTCAAACCTCATGTTGGATGTTATCCTTTAAAGTCCCTATGAACATCAATCCTATGCTCCTCTGGAATATCTTTTACCCTTGTATTCAATTTTTGGAAGTCCTCAATGTGCTCCATCATTGAACCCTTTTGTTTGAGATTTATCAATTGGCTAAAGAAGGTGTTTCTCTTTGTATCCTCATAATGTGCTATCACTTGGTCCGTAAAAACTGACCAGGTGACAATTTTTTTACAGGATCAAAGCCATCGATACCATACAAACTGATTGGGTTCCAAATATAAAGTGGCAATGCATAGCTTTTCTGTGTTTTGCACATTATGGAGATCGAAATATTGTTCCATTTGTAGTATCCATGTTATGGGATCCCTTCCATCAAACTTCCTCATATCGATTTTTGGAACGTGGTGGGTCTTTATTCCAACGTTAGCATTTGCAAAATCATGATTAACATTTGTTTTGTTCTCATCATGAGTTTTCTCTACTACCTTTTCGCCATTAGGAGGCCTTTCTTGTAGCAACGTTGTCAAACCTTCCTTCAAACCTTCCATGTCTTTCTTCAAATATTCAATGTTGTCATTCTTTGAATCATGATTAACATTTATTTTTTCCTCATTCTGAGTTTTTTCTACTACCTTTTCACCATTAGGAAGCCTTTCTTGTAGAAACTTTGTCAAACCTTCCTTCCAACCTTCCATGTCCTTCTTCCAATGTACAATGTTGTCTTTCATACCATCCATATTAGCCTCCATGCCTTTCTTTAGACCATCCATCTTATCTTCCATGCCTTTCTTTAAACCATCCATCTTAGCTTCTGTTACTTTTTGTGAGAGTGAAATTTGTTGCACTTGGTCTCGTAATTTTGATATATCACGTTGCATTTCTTCCTCTTCTTCATGAGTCATGCTAGATCTTTCATGTTTCTTACTAGGTGTTTCCATTTTATTTCTTTGGGGAACCAATTAATGATAATTTTGCTTCACTATGCCCTTTTCATTCCTTCAAAATAATTTTTCAAATCAAACTTATGCAAAATTTAGAAAAAAACTACACACCTTTTTTCACTTTGTAGGAGCTCGATATTGAATTTGATGTATCTCTGAAATTTTGGATCTCCACCATTTGATATTGCAAACTGTGGTAGTCCTTTGAGTCCTCTTTCTAACACCACCAGTCTGATCGAAATTGGATTCTCCGAGAAAGCGCTATGCCCAATCTCCCAAGATGACCTAATTATACACTTTTTCAATAGAGTGAACTTGTATGAAGTGCCACGTGTCACTATTTCAACCTTTCGACCTGAAAATGATGCACAACAAACTAAAGTCCCTCCTTTTTCTGTAACTTCTTACAAAATTTCAATCTGGTACTCAGAGACAAAGTTATGATGATTTTCACAAGATCACATGTTTGGGATGTAATTCGGGAGCCTGCAAAAACCCTAAATTCCTTGAATCATATCTCTGAAACTATAGCGAGACGAGATCTGAAATTTGGACCCCGAGGATCATCGAGATTTGGCTCAAATTGGTTTTTGTTTTAGTTTCTGAAACATCTCCGAAACAAAATTATATCAAAAATTGCACGATAACCTGTTTGGAGCAGAGAAACCCTAGAATCCAAAGCTCTGATACCAAATGTTATGAAACCAACTCACAAAAGGATAGAAAAGATAGATCACCGACTCAAAAGTTAGCCTCTTTGAGGGAGAAATCTCCTTTACATTACACAAATGAATAATTCTTGGATGATAGAAATGACAAGACCTCCTTTCTACATATAGGAGTCTAAGGGGTCCCAATACAATCAGAGCCTACATAACAATAATATTGTAGGGGCAAAACAATAACAATAGTGGGCTTCTATGGGACATAATAATAACGACATGGGGACTATATGGGAAAAATAATAAAATAAGGGGGTTGCACTAATAACAATTTTGGGTTACACTAGTAGTATAGGGACCTAACAAAATGCTTTAAATTCACAAAACTTTGTGAAACTTTGATCCTTCTTCGACATGAAAAAGATCCAACATTTATGAGAAAAATCGCTCTCTAATCGCCTCTACTCGATTGTTTATGTCATTAAAGGAAGCCTTGGTGTATTTTCCCAAAGCACATCCCTTGAATGTATCAACTTTCTCTAGCATACCTTTGGGAAGACCAATAGAAATCTGCTACATATGATTTTCAAATCCCCATGATGCAAGTGACACAATCTCCTATGCCATAACTCGCCAACATCAAATTTGCACCATTTCTGCTTTCGTGCTCAAAGCAGCACGATCCCATACCTCTAAATTATAAATATTCTTAACTTGAATCCCTATCTTCCTTACTTGACCTGTGGCTATGTGTTGAAGGAACACCTTTCCTTTGCTAAGGACCACATCATATCCTATATCCTCCAACATGGTGACCGATACTAATTTCTTCTTCAACCTAGGAACATACATAACATCTCTCAAGGTAAGAGGAGCACCATGCTCCCTCTGAAAAGTAAATGTGCCCAATCCAGTAGCACTATACCTCCCTTCGTCACCCATCTTGATTTGCATCTGGAGATCCTTCTCCTCCAAGTCAATGAACAACTCCTTGTCACCATTCATGTGGAATGAAGCTCCAATGTCTAGGTATGATATAATACCCATGATTGATTACAACATGCATGCAATGAGAGTAAAGTCCAATTCAAATTGAGAGGCCAAAGCCTCACCCGCCACTCCTCATGAGGACTTCTTCTTAGACTTCTTGAGTAGAGAATTTGTAGAAAAATGTCCTAGCTCATAACAATAAAAGAACTTCACTTTTGACACGTCTTTCTTCTTACCTCCATGGCAATAATCCAATTTGGAATGGGACGTCTTCCCTTTCCCATTCTTTTCCTTACCCGTTAAGGCACATTTTTCCTCATCATTAGGCTTTGATGAGAAACCATCTCTGGTGTTCCTTCTGATCTCCTCCTGCATCAAATACGACCATATTCATTCCCAATTTGGCAGCTTATCCCTCCCATTGACATATTCCTAATAGCTATTCCAACTCTTGGGAAGGCGTATGAGAGCTAGGCTCACCATATCATCCTCAAAAACGGTTATTCCAACACTTCCAAGCTCATCATGATAGTGAGTGAACTTGGTCAAGTATTTTGGAATGGTCTTGCCTTTCTCCATATTGATTTTTCAAAGTTTTTCTTTCAGTGCTAACTTCCTATGATTATTATTTTTCTCGAACAGGTCCATCAATGCTTTCCACATAGAATATCGAGTTTCCTTCCCATGGAGACGTGAGACAATGTGGTCTCGAACTCCCTAAAGGATTATCTTCCTCTCCTTCATCACACTCTTCTTCCATTCTACCAGGTTCTATGCATCTGATGTTGCTCGCTTAGGAATGCCTTGATCAGTAAATTCCTTGAGGCCACTTTCCTCCAGAACAACCTCCATCCTATCCTTCCAGGCTATATAATTTGAGATTCATTCCATGGCATACTCGAACCTCAAACCGTAGAAAGCCATATGTTGATCCTGAAGTATGATTTGCAAATTCGAATTTCACCTGTAACCCCAAACTCAAAACTTAAAAATCTCCTCTATTATACTATCTTCAGCTCTAATACCATGTAGATTTTCTTGTAGACTCACAGCTCATGTAATGTATTAAAACACAAGACAAGAATATAATCTAGTCTTTAAACAACAGAAAAAAATAAATCAATGAAAACAATAATCGGCAACAGGAAGATAACCAATGGTACATAACATAGTAATTTATTTGGGGAAATTCATTGCTCAAAACCCTTACTATCTATTGCATTAATCAGAAATCCGAGTGAAAATACAAAGGTTGTTCTCACTAGAACAGTTCCTACACATGTATGATCAACTCTCTGCTTGACAAGCATGCTCTAGCCAACACTTAGCCAATTATGCTGCTTGCCAAGCCCCTATTTCCTTACGCAATTCCTTTGAGGATCGTCCCATATTTAATTGGGAAATCCTTCTTCCACAACTGTGCAATCCAAAACTAGGTCCTTCTCTGATTGCATCCATGACCTGTATAACTCAGATCATCTTACAACTGATAATACATTTTCCTTGCATTGTAGTCTCAACTGGGTCTTTCTCTAAAATGACATGCATGATTTTCTCATGAGGAAATATTTAGTTAGCTAGAGTAGCACTTAAAGATGCACCAATGCACCAACTCACTACTAGACCTCTACTAGTTCCACCAACAATTAGAACTAGTTTATCTGTCTATAACACAATCAAATTGAGTTATCTAATTACAACTCAAATAAACCCATCATGGGCCCCTAAAATTTATGGAGAACATATGGAGAAAATACTTCCAACTCGAAATTCCTAAGCTAATTAAGTCAATTAAACTTAATTAACTATTTACAATTTGCTATGAGAATAGAATTTGATTTTAATTCTCAGTTTAATTCAAGGACAAATTAAACTGGAATTTATTGTTAACATTTGTCAACAGTGAGAATTTATTCATGAAATAGTAAATCAATAAACTTTTAGACACACATACTCAAATGACAGTTTCATGAGTAGCACACATTTGACATGTGGAAACCCAGAGGGAAAAAACCACCAATTTGTTGTTTGTTTTATGATGTAAATTAAGAACCAACTTAATTACATTTGTTTTTTTGTCAGCACCCACTCACTGGAGGCACCAACCCCCTTTATTTAGCAAGGACCAACTTTCCAAGAGGAAACAACCTCTTAAGTATGAAGACACCAACCTGTCACTACCACTATTCTACTATTTCATATAATTTTCAAACTAAAAATAGAGGCATACAATTTATAAGTAAAATACCAACTAATGGTTGTTTGTAGATTCAACTTTTTCACTTTTCTTTCTGAACACTTGTGGTAGACCTCCTCTTGCTTCTCACAACAACACTTCCTCTATGCTTTACTCTCTCTGTCCAGGTCTCTCGATTGACTTCACCTCAGCACTACCCTTGGAACACTCTTCTTCAATACACACACTCACTACTTTTCTCTCACACATATACGCTCACACTACCCCCACATCTCAATGGAGGTTGTGAGTTTTGTTCTAGTGTTGCACTTGGCTTGATGTAGCCACTATCACTATCAACTTTTCCTAAGCAAGTACCCCTGGCATGGCACCCCATTCTTTTGTTGTTTCACGCTTTCTCCGATTTTGCCACTACATTAAAATCTTAAGAATAGGTGATGATCACTTCTTTGTATCACTGTTGACTCTCCATGTTGTGTATTTAATTTCAGTCCCCTTACACATTTCACAGAGACTCCCCATGCATATTTATGGCTCATAGAGATTTAGTTGTACATCCTCAAGCAATCTATGTTCTTCATTTATATTTACAATGTGTGCACTGGAGGTATTAAACCATCAACCTTATTGTTCTGCATTCAAAACCACAACTATTGATTCATACATGTTTAATGGCTCCTTGTACATCATATTAGATATTTTCATCGTAGTGTTGTGTAGTGGTGTGTCACACTCCGAAATAACCAATTTCCAACCTCAGATTATGTTTATCTCCTTTTGATTTGACCCTCATCAAACTTCCACCATAGGATCGAGGGTGGTGACAAAGGGCTCAGCCCCAAGACGCTAAGACTTCTAGCGTTGTGTCGGGATCCATTTTCCTTTACTAAGCACTGCGCCTTTGGTTTTGTGTTTATTCCACAACCAGGCGCATAACACTATCGAAGCCCTTTTATTAGATATTTTCACTTGTTGCCCATATTCTAACAACCACAAATCGTCAATCGTCGATTACCTATTGGCCCCTCTTCTCATCCCTAGCCTTCGGTTGCTTAAGACTTCACGACCATGTGCTAGCCCTCTAATCGATGATTCCCCAAGGTGGTCAATGCGCCAACCATCGCAAACCTATGATCATCAATCACCAATGTGACGTCATCACTACCACGTGGCATCCCTTGAGTAGTGACATGTGTCACCAGGATATGGCCAATTAGGCCACCTCAAAACACCAAAAATGCCTGCCACGTGTCCCTCCATACTGCCATGTCATGCTGATGTCAGCTACCACTTGGCATTATTAGAACCAATTGGATCCTGCCATGTGTCCACATTGGAGCTCATCTATGACTGCCATCTATCCTTATCGGACCCAATTGGATGTCTCCACGTGTCTTGCATGGAGGAGAGAGAAAGAGGCCTCACCTTCCCTGATTTTTCAACAAATTCCTTTGTATTTTCCTTTTTTTCCTTCTCGACAATTTAACAAAGAATGCATTGTCATGATTTATTTGACTCAATCGGCATTCGCTGATCAGAAGTTTCCCAATGCTTGTCACTTATGAAAATGCCAAATTTTGATCACCGATATGGCCTTGTCCTCCAACATGTGGTATCGCAAGTCGCTAATCAACAAATTACCTTAGTTGTTGCGCTACAACTTAGAACCTCTGAAATCCAATATGTGATATGTCGGGACCTCTAACATGCAGGATCGCTAGTCGCTAATCGATGAATTTCCTTTGGTGGTGTACTCACTAATCGTTACTGAGTAATTGGTGGTTCGCTTCCGCTGTGCACTGCATCTTAGATCCTCCGATCGCCAATTGTTAGGACCTTCAATATTGCAATACCACTAATCTCTAATTAGTGGTTCACTTCTGTTCTACACCGCATCTTGGATCCTCCAATCACCAATTTCTGATTGGACACATGTCATAAGGACACCAAGTCATTTTCCTTTGCCTTCTCTTTTGGAGAGGAAGAAATTCAACTAGCTCTAACTTTTGATATAGAAGTCCATTCTAGGACTTCCAAATACCATTCTAAATCTTATTCTAAGCACCATCCAATGGAGGGCATCTGATTGATCATTGATCCTATATTCTACATAGAGGAGGGATCCAAAGTCTCTCCACAACTAAAATCACAACCACTAAGACATGAAGCCCAATCATAATGTTGAGCAGTGTTTGACATCAATGCCAACACTTACACATCCAGCCACCTACATACCATCAAATTTCCAACACAAATAACCAGGAAATAACCAACATATAAATCATGGCAACTCATCCATAATATCACCAACATAATCACTGCAAGTATTCATGAATCACAATAGAAGAATAACTCTTATTAATATATGAAAATACCAACCAAGTTAGGAACTTCCACGTACCACCCGACCATAGATTGGTTTGAACAAAATCTCTCTTTCATCCAATCACCCCCATGTCATATTCTAAGAATGAATGTGGCATCTCATGGAATAAACAGAAACAAAACCAAACCAGGGCTTCTAGAGGCCAAACCACCTCATTCAACCTACATAGTGATTCCACCTCTACGGTCTGGAAATCACTAACGCAGACCAAATCAGTCTCTAATCAAGTTGTCTAGGGCTTCAAGAACTAGTAACTCAACCCACAACCTTCCAGATCTCAAAAGTGTTTGTCTAACCAGGATTTAGGGACTAGTAACTCAATGTACCAAGGGCTCTAGATCGTTTGTCCTAACCTAGGCTCCAGGACTAGTAACTCAACCCAATATGTTACAGGGCTTCCAAAGCATTTGTTCCAACCCACAAACATAAGGAACATGAGAACCAATAAGAAAAACAATCAAGTGGGAAAACCCACGACCCCATGGTTATCCAGGAAATGAAAAGAAAATGCTAAACCCACTGTCACTCTAAACAGATCTCCATGTCAATGACAACACATAACCAAAAATTAACATGCATATACCATGCATCTATAAATAAACAAGGAAATCACACATCCAACCTCTTATCAGCAAAGCAATCCAATTGTATCTATTGATCCAACTGTTTCCTTGTTCTCCTTGCTTTCCTTTGTCTTCTTTCTCCAAATCCAAGTGAATATTAGAGTGCTCCACGCATGCTCCAATAATTCTCTAAGTGTGCAAGAGTGTAAGAGAATGAGAGAATGAAATGAGAGCTCAAAAACTAGACTGACAAAAAGATGTGAACTAATCCTCAAAATCCTTTTTATCATTGAGACATATATTTTCTTCAATTTCCTTTATTTTCCTCTAATTTCCCTTCCATGCACATTTATGTCTATTCACCTTCCTTTTCTCCTATTTTTCTTTATTTTCATAGCTAAAATGTCAATTATTGTCTCTTTTCCTTTGCCAATTTCCATAGCTATTAATTAATCACAAGTGATGTCCATCATTATGTTTTGACCAACATTCAACTTGGAATACATGTCCCATGACCTTGGTTTTTATTTTACTTACATAGAAAATCAACCAGCGGTTGTTACAGAGGCTGGACTATAAACTTTCTATGATCATGACAAACACAAGGAGGGTAACTTGTTAATTATTCATCATTCTATATTTGTTTTAACTATACATTTATTCAACATTAAGAGAGGAGATATCTACATTTATTCAATAGTAGGAGAGGAGAGATCATTTTAGTTGCTTAATTATTCATAAGTATAAATTTATTTTAATTTTTGATTTATCAAATATTAAAAGGGATTATATTTTTCAAGGTGCATGTCACTTTTTAAATGTAAAATTTGAGAAAAAGTTTGCATCTCAAAAGATTTAATTCTTGTTTGTCAATTTAATTGTCTTAAATTGTTTACATAAATTATTGACCAGGGCTATTAGGTTGACGAAGTGTAAGTTCATTGTATGTGATAGGAGTCCTAGTTATCCAAATTGAATTAAATTGTCAATGCACATGATTGAATTATTTATTGAAACTAGTTATATGAAACATGATCACACTCTCATAAAAAATTGTATCTAATTATGAAATTCACAAAACCAATAAAAATATCAAAATTATAAATCAATCTCACACTTTCAAAATGAAATTTAACTCATAAAAGACACACACACACTGCAATATATTTGAAATATAACTTAAAGGAAACTCAATTTCTAAAAGAATCAACCCATCTATTAATATAACACACTCTTGCATGAAAAACCAAAATGAATTGAAACTATGTTCACACTTGCTCAAACTGATAAATCATTCATGCTTTGAAATATATCCTACAAACAAATCCTATTTTTTAAGAATTACAATTTCATTAAGTTCAAACTCTCACAGATGTTATCATTACTGTTAAAATCAATTCATGTTCTCCTAAATCAATAAAATAAATAAATAATGAGACAATCATACTGTTGCTATTTAGTTCAAAAATCGATAAAAAAGAAAACATTCTATAGGATGCGTCTATTTTAACCAGAAAGTAAGATTACGAAACGATAAAAGAACTCTACTTAAAACACATAAGAAAACCTTACTACCTGAGGGAGCCCTCCACAAGCAGGTGGTCACGAGATCCAATCGAACAATCAATGACACATCAAAATAAAAAGGATTCTTTTGAATTAAAAACAGAGTTTTGAAATCACACTATCGCATAAAAGTCAATGTGTTTTTGTTTGCTGCAAGGTGTTTTTATAAATCTTGCATAATTAAATGTTCAGATCTCTATGCCTAGCCTTGCTAACAAAATGCTAAAATTAACTGTTAAAAGATATCATAACAGAAATCACTCACAATTTTCTATCAAGAAAGAAAATTGTGAGACATATATATTATTCCTCTCTCGCCTGTTATAGCTTACAAAATTGACTTTATCGATGACCACGCAACTGGAAGCTTTTTGTATCAATATGGTTCATGAAGATAGGAGGGAATCATTGAGTACATTGATCGCCATATGCCCATATATTTCTCCCTTCAACTGGCATGTGGAAACCTATCAAACAATGGACTGGGTTGCAGAATCAAACATTAGTAGAAGAATCATCCCAATTCGGTAGCTAAAGAAAATATTAGACTAATAATAAAGAACATCATTAACTTATGAAATACAAGATTATTATATACCTGCCATGCCATAAATCCTATGATTTGATGCCCATTGAGTGATTATGATGGTCAAAGAGGAATAAAGTAGGTGAAAAAGCGGTGTAAAAAAGAAGTAACTATGAGGCTCAACATTCCCCCACACAAAGGCCATTGCATGTCCTGATGCAAAAATGCAAAATTGATAGCCTTTCTCTATCACTACACTCCTTCATAAACTTGAGCTAGAACATCCAAGTTTGTTTTCTTTACCTTCTTCTTAGCAACTTCCATCCTGGGCTTCTTCATCAACATTTTGTATTTTGAACTTATGACCTTCCTCTTGAGACACTTGTTATTTTCCTTTAACTTTCTATTATTTTCATACCACAAGCCTAGATGCAACATAATCTAATCATTTTTGGTCCTTTGAGTTTCATTTTGAACCTTCAATGTATCATATTCTTGTTTCAAAATGTCTGTTGAGTGTCTCCAATTCAAAAATTTCTTGTTTCAAAGTATTCACAATTGGAGGTTCTTGTGGATTGTTATACTGAATTCCTTTTTCTTGAATTGAAGAAGAAGATGAATTTTTTGTAGCTCTTTTCTCTAGAGACTCAATATAGTCATATATCTCTTGCTGGACTGGGTCAATTTCTAGTGTTCTTCTTACTAGGCTAGAGATTGGTGTCAGAACATTTTGTGATGGAACCTCTGGTTCCTCTTCCTCTTCCAAATTAACAAACTTTTTGAATTGTTGAGTTGACTCCTTTATCATTTTGTTAAGTCTTGCACTTCTCCTTATGCTAGATAAGAGAGGAATTTGTTTTTTAGTTTTCTTATGTTCTGTGTTGGCCTAATTTGTTTCCTCCGTTTTCTTTTTGGGTGTATTTTCTTCTTTTTCATTGGCTTTCTTTCTTCTAAAACTTTTCTTCCTTATGTTTTCTAAAACATTTACAAGAGGAATTTCATCTTCTGAATGTTGTTCTCATTATAGAAGTGGGTTATCAGTAAGGTTTTTAGACAATTTTCTTCTGCTTCTCTTTACCTTACTGCTACTAGGTTCTTCTTGCTCTATTTCTTTAAAATTATTCATGGTTATAAAACTCTCCCAATTATCTCCTAAATTTTCAAGATGGGCTTCAATAATAATATTTACAAGACCATGATGATATAAAGTGTTTGCAATGGACTGTATTTTTCTTTGAGTATTGTTAGGCATCTTCCTCAAGCTATGAAGTAGAAAATAGGGTAAATTGATTTCATTGCCTTCAAGAAAGTGCATCATTAAACGGACATGGTAGAAAAACATGCTACCGAATCTACCCTCACAAGCAATGATCTTCTGAATAACTAACAATAAATTCCTCCATTTACTTTTGAGAATATTTCTCATAATACCGTTTCTAAAAACAATAGTATCCATATATGGTTTCTTTAGAAATGCCCTCCATTCATTCCCCTCAATTCCCCTATTTTTAAACCACCTCTCGCCAATCCTAGGTAGTGCAGTCACCTCAGCCATGAAGGATTTTTTCACCACGATTTTGATGTCCATGATTTCTACTTCAGTTCCATCAAAGGCTCAAGTAAAAGACTTGGTTACCTCTCTGTCATAGCCATAAATGTTTTCTATAAAATCCAACCACTGCACTTGTTGTAGCATCTCCTTGACCTATGGGTATCCTTCCATAAACTTCTTTCCATTTGGCTCTGTTCTAACAATGGCTCCCATGCTGCGAAGTTTTACTCTACAATTTATTCTTTTTACAGTGTTTCAGAATTGCATTAGGTTCAAAAATATGAGTATGGATGAGAGTGAAATGCAAAATGGGAATGAGTAAAATGACTCTTGAGAAAACAAGGTGTAATGGATATGCGTGAGCAGAATTATCAATGAAATAGGGTTTGAAAAATGAAGCGTCTGCATAATGATGAATGACAAATGGGCTTTCACGGCTAACTTCATTGATATGACATGATAGTTATAACTCAATATGAAGTTAGGATAGTAATCATTATTTTGAATGGTGGTACAACGTCTATATTATTTCATAATCCTAATGTTTTTTCCTTTATTATTAAATCCAATATTTACATACCTTCAAACTCATGATTCTAATACTTTATTGTTCTTCTTGAATTGTCCTCAGGTGCTTCCAATTGTAGGTTTCATCATTCTCTTCTGCTAAAATTTTTTATCATTCCAGTTAGTGATTCCTGTCAATATCAGCTACAGAATTTCGTCAAAGCTGCATATTCTCAGCAATTTTGTAGCTACTTATTCTGAAAAGAAAAAGAGGGACGTAAAGAAAATGGGGATTATTATAGGATGGAAAAAAATGAAAATTTATGGTGTCAAGAATACTTGGTTTTCACTCTATATTTTTGTATAAACATGCCAACGTTGTTGGTTTTCATGTTTATACAATTTTTTTGAGTTCATTTTTTTATTATTTTACTATTATTATCTTTTATTCCTTTAATTATATAATATTAGATATAGATAATAGATATATATTATTCCAAAAGAAAAAGGCTTGAGAGTCAAGTTGGAGAAGGGAAATCCTTCTTAACCAACTTCAAATCAATATTGTCTTGCAAATATTTAACAAATTCCTCTTTTGTCAATGGCTTATGATAAATTCTTAATCGATATCCATTTACAAGGAAGGTGACTTTTTCTTCATCAATAGTTCTAATCCTGACTACACCATTATCAAAGACTTTTTCAATCTCATAAGGCCCAAGCCAATGAGTTCGAAATTTTCCCTAAAAATCTTTGAACCTTGAACCAAAAAGTAATGCCCAATCTCCTAGTTGAAATTTCCTTTCTTTTATGTATTTTTCATGCCACCTGGATCTTTGCTGTTGAAGTAAGTTGGTTCTTTGGATAACATCCTGTCTCATTTCATCAAGTTCATTTAGTTGCTCCATTCTTTGTTTTTGTGCTTCTGAAAGATCAAGACCCAATTTGACTGTTGTCTTCAAAGTTTTTACTTGAAATCCAATAGGAAACAAGACTTGCTTCCCATAAACAAGTTCATATGGAGTATGTCCTGTAGTATTTCTCCATGTGGTGTGGTATGCCCATAAAGCTTCTGGAAGCTTTTTTGCCCAGTCTTTTCTATGTAAATGCACAATATTGGTAAGAATTGCTTCAATTGCTTTATTAGTGGATTCCACTTGTCCATTAGCTTGTGGATGATAGGGAGTGGAATTTCGATGCTTGATTATGTATTCCTCCATTATCTTCTGTACCAACTTGGATATGAATTGAGTACCTTGATCTGTCACAATTTCCCTTGTGACACCAAAATGAGTAAACATATCCTCGAAAAGAAATGAAACTACAACATTTTCAGTAGCAAAAGGAAGTGCTTTAGCTTCTACCCATTTGTAACATAATAAGTGTAAACAAGAATGTACCTTTTTTGTCTTGATGGTGGATTAACTAGGCCAACAAAATCCAAAGCCCATTTTTCAAAAGGCTCAATGAGTACCTAAGGTTATAGAGGCATTTCATCAGAGAGAATAGGTTTCCCCATTCTTTGACAAATATCACATCTCTTAACATATTATTTGGAATCCTTTAAAAGGGAAGGCCAATAATATCCTAAGAGAAGGACTTTGTAAGTGGTTATTTTATCAGTTAAGTGTCCTCCACATGGCTCATCATGGCAAACCTTTAGTATTTATGGTACATCATATTCTCTAACACACCTTCGAAATATTAGATCCAACCCTGTTTTATATAATTCTTCATTTATTCATGAGTAATATGCACTAATTTGAATTACCTTTCTTTTTTCTCGAGGATACAAATATGATGGTAACCTCCCTATAGCCAAATAATTAGCAATATCTACAAACCATGGAAATTTAATAGATACTACAAAAAGATATTCATCAAGAAATTTATCTTCTATAGGTACATCATTGTTATCATTTTGAATCCTAGATAGAAAATCAACAACTGTATTTTGTTTTCCTGGTCGATCCAAAATAGTGATGTTAAATGCTTGTAACAGAAGTTACCATCTTATAATTCTGCCATTAGTGATTGGTTTATTCATTAAGTACCCAATTTTAGAATGATTTGTATGTATAAATGTTTCATAAGCGGTGATGTAATATCTAAATTTATTGATGGCATGGACAACAACTAATAACTCATTTTCTGTTACAATGTAATTTAACTCTGCAAGAGTCAAATTTTTACTGGTATAATAAATGGCATAAAGTGTTAAATCCTTTTGTCCTAATATAGCTCCTAAAGTTATATAAGAAGCATAAGTTGAAATGTGAAAATTTAATTTCCCATTTGCTCCTCTGAGAATGGGTGCTTCAGAAATTTTCTCTTTTAATGTTTCAAAAGCTTTTTGGCAATCAGAATTCCAAATGAATTCACAATCTTTTGTGAGCAATTTGAAAAGTGGAGATGCATTTTTTGTAAATTTTTCTATGAATATTCTATAGTAACTAGTAAAACCAAGAAAACTTCTACATCTCGTTGATAAGTTGGAATTGATAATTTAGAAATAACTTATACTTTAGATGTGTCCACTCTAATTCCATTTCCTGAAATATGGTGTCTTAAAAAAATCCCCTTAGTAAACATCATAAAAAAAATCAGGAATTAATAGATATTTTCTTCCTTACATATATGAGAACTTTTTCCAATTCTAAGAGATTCTTCAAAAAATTTCATACATAATATGTCATTAACTTCCACACAATCATGAATAGATCAGTAAAAATTCCTAACATGCCCTTTGGATGTATAGTGCATTACCAAATCCAAAAGGAATACTCGATAGGCATAAGTTCCCCATGGTAGGTAAATGGTTTTCTTGATCTTCTATACTACTTGGATTCGGTTATACCACTAAAACCATCCAAGAAATGAGAAATATTTTTCCTGCCCAAGGTATCTAAACTTGATCTATGAAAAGGAAGTCGAAGTGTTCTCTAAAGTGTTATTCAATTCCAAAATTCAATACATACTATCCATTCCATTCTTTTTGGGAACATTACTAAGGGTTAAACCACTGACTATCTAATATTAGATGGATGAAATTTACATTTAACAATTTTTGTAGTTCCTCCTTAACAATTTCCCTTAAATTTGGATTCATTCTTCTTTGAGGTTGTTGAATTGGTCTCGCATTTTCTTCAATGTAAATATGATCTATACAAGTACTAGAATTAATTCCCTTGATATCAATGTATTCCCATGCATAAGAAGAGGAATGTTCTTGTAACATATTCATTAATTCGTTCTTTTGAAATTCTTCCAAATTATTATTGATATTCAAATTTTTTCCTCATAATATTTCTATTGTAGCATTGCTAAAGTTCTCCATGGAATGCAAAGATAGTTGACGAGATGATAAATACTCAATATTACATTGTTCTTGAAAACTTTGATTAGATTCACAATATGAGGAAGACTCATTAGTTTCCATTAAATTCAAAATTTGATCTTCTTCATCTATTTGTGAAGTAGAAAAGATTGGTCTTATATCCATATCATCATCTATCCATTCTTCATTTTCGACTTCTATTGTTGTTTTTGCAGGTGGATACAGTGTGAATTTATTTGTTGAACTTCCATCATAGATAAACATATCACCAGTCTACAACTTATAAAAGCAATAGCTGCAGCTAGTCATGGTCTTCCTAGAATCATTGGATGTCCTCCTAAGTTACTCTTGGGTGTTAGAATCATAAATTCAACAGGGTATTCCCAAGAATCTAAGGATACATGTATATCTTCTAATACACCGTCAAGTTTGATCACAAATCTATCTGCTAATTGTAACATTGTAGGTGTATATTGAAGATTAGGAAGTTTTAATTGATTCATAGTTTGTTTACTCATGATGTTTATAGATTCTCCTAAATCAAGATATTTCTGAATTATTGTTTTTCCCATCATGATATCTGCAATTTTTCCAACTAGTTGAATTCTTTTGACTTCTTTTCTTTTCCTTCCTGGTTTTTTAATGCTTAACACCCTAATTGTCTTTGCAAAAATTGGTATTTCCTTAATGGCCTATATCAAACGAACTTTTATGAAAACATTCTTCAGTTCATCTAACATATCATAATCAGGCAATAAAATCTGTTTTTCTACGTGTTCATCAATTTTTAATCTCTCAGGAAAAGGTGGTTTTGAAACAAATATTGAAGGTTGTTCCATAATAGGAGTTGAGTTTATTGGAATATCATCAGAATGTGTAGGGTGACTTGTTTTGAAGCTTTTCTTTTTCATTGAGAGGTTCCTCTTCTTCAGAGGCATTTTCTTTTTCATATTCTTGAATAACAACTAATGGTGACTTGTTTTCCAATACTCTACTAGATCTAAGTTGAAAATTGTTTAGATCTAATGGAGTTATCATGTAAGTTTGGAAATTCTGTCCTTCCACATTGTAAACAAGTTGTGAATTTTTATTATTATTTAGGTTAAGAAGTGGTTGGGCAGGCAATTTATTTGATATTTGATAAATTGGTAATGAAAGTTATGGATTTGAATTTTTGGGTTGAGTTTGTTGAACAGGCTGAGGATAATATTGTGGTTGAAAAATATGATAGGGTTGTTGAAAATGAGGATATTGAGGATATTGAGGGTATTTTCCGTAAGGATTTTTCCATCCTTGTGACCAAGGTTCAAGCCAAGATTGTCAAGGCATGGCTGTAGTCCAATTACCTTTTGATGGTTGTGCAAATGTCTGAGTGTTAAAACCTTGAATGTATTTGTTTGTGAATTTTTCCATGGTCTTTTAGCAATAAAACAAAGAGGGTCTACTTGATTTGGTACTAGTTCTTCTTGAAAAACAACTTTCAAACCTTGTATTGAGGGACATTATTTTCTATCATGATTTTCCGCACATATAACACAAGTTTCCACACTCTTCAAATTAAGAGGACATTATTTCAAGGCATGCTTCTTTCTACACTTAGGACAAAAAATGGATAATGCAACATTTTCAGCCTTCTGCTTGTTTTGTATTTTAAGGGTATCTATTTGTTCGCTAAGATTCCATAAAATATTTGTTTTAAAATTATCAAGAAAATTACCTTATTCAGCCCTACTTATTGTCCCAGCTACAGATTTATTAATCCTTGACAAAAGAGAGTCTCTTGGATTTTTCCCAGTTCTTGCTTTGCCTCTTGAAATATCTATACATAACTCAAAAATTTCCTTGAATGTTAACTACGAAATATATCCCTTACCCATTAGATTGATAATATTAATCCATTCATCTCGGATGGATTTTAATAAGAGAGCTTTCAAATTTTCTTCATCAAGATTATGCATTTTTTCCCTTTTTATATTATATGAAAATATTTCAATGAAATCTTCAAGATTATCATCTTCCTTTTGCACCATTTAAAGACTTCATCCTTAATATTATGGGGCATCTAATAGTCCTTATATTTCGCTACGAATGTGGTTTTCATCTGTTCCCATGATCTTATAGAATTTATTCCTAAACCCATAAACCATTTTAATGTTGCATCCTTGAGAATTGTTGGGAACAATTTCAACTTTTGAGCGTCATGTGAATAATCATATGATCTACAAAAGACTTCAAACTCAAAGAGAAATGTTTTAGCATTTTCACTTCTTAGTCCATGAAAATTTGGGAGGATAGAGGGTGAAATATTTTTCATTGTAACCAGTGTATGCTCATCAAGCATAGGAAATCCAAAAGTTTTTGGATCTCCTCTCCCTCTTCCTCTTCCTCCACCTCTTCCACCTCCTCTATTTCCACCTCTTCCACCTCTAATCCTAGGTTGTTCACCATTCACATTATGTACCTCTCCTTCCCCTTCTCCAGCCATTGTATATTATTCAGAACTAATATAGGGTTTTGGTTCTAAATTTGGATTTTCGATTTCCTCTTATAGTTCCTCTGGTTCTTCTACCAATGGTATGTTAGAATAAGTTTATTCTTCCTCTTCTTCACTAGGGAGTTCTAGTTCTTAAGCTAGAAGTTGTTCTCCAGTTGAAGATAGGAAAATTACTCCTGTTGTTTGGGATATGGGATCTTCTTCTTCTATTATGGCCTTAGTTGATGAGGTTGGTGAATCTCTAGGTTCGATTTCAGATCTTAATACCTCAGGAAGTATATGTTTTTGCTGCTATGGATGGAATGTGAGTTTGGGTGGATGTTGTGGAACTACAAGGTCGTGGTGGGGTGAGTGATGTTGTTGGGATTAAACTTCTACCTCTACCTACAAATCTACCTCTAGAATTTCTTTCCCTATGCATATCATTTTTTTTAACTATCAAAATAAAAAAACACACACTCCTATATACACTTCCCTGGAAACAACGCAAAAATGTTTGTTAATTTAATTGATTTAAATTGTTTACATAAATTATCAACCAGGGCTAGTAGACTGACGAATTGTAAATGAACTATATGTGATAGGAGTCCTAGTTATCCAAATTGAATTAAATTGTCAATGAACATGATTGAATTATTTATTGAAACTAGTTTTATGAAAGATGATCACACCCTTATAAAAATTGTATCTAGTTA
>APFE030027124.1:60109-77142 GCA_000404065.3 Pinus taeda
AAGAGGAGGAATCACCCAACCTACGATGAAAACGATAGTTACCAGGCTTTACGACGCTGGAATACGTCTCTAGCCTAGACTTCTAGATGTTGTGCGTTAGGTTCCAAAGAATTTTTATGTTCATTGAGGTTTATTTTATATTTGATCTTTCTTAAGAAGTTTGCCTTTCAAGGTTCCCCGCGTGATGTAGATGTACAATTCCTAAATATGCAATCTAAAATGATAAACAATCGTTTATTTTCTTTTAGCAATGAAAATCCTAGCTACTAAGGAAAGAAAAATAAGATTCTTTCAACAGAGAGCAGAGAGCACACACTAAATGCACTTTTCCTAAATCAATTTTCGCATGTAGTCTAAATGCAAATGCACATGCATGTATTTTTTTTTCAATTCCCTTAACGTGAGAATGACAAAAAGAAAACTAAGTATAGATCTGAACTATCTTTCCTCAAAGCGACACTTTAGCAATTTCTTTTCAGAAAAGAAAGGAAGACTAAGACAACACTTTCAATTTCGGATGGAAAACTACTTTTGACACTCAAAAGAGTTGACAATTCAAATAAAATACAATGGAAAAAGTACAATCGACTATCTAAAGGAGGAAGACTTTACGACACTCTTTTTCTTGACTAAAAATGACAGTTGCGACACTTTCGAATCAAAAGACGACAGTACGATTAAGCTACTTTTGGCAAAGGAGGACTATAAATGATGAAAAATACATAAAAAAAACATTCACAATCCCTTATCAATGGAGGCTGAATAATGTAAAGGAAGAAGGCTTCAACAGTGATATACTAATCATAGGCTGCAAAACTACTGAATAAAGCTAAAAACAATGAAGAAAAAACCAAAATATGGAGAGAGAAACAGTCTCATTCAATCATCACACCTGTCCTTAAGGGAAACAGGGATGCATCTCACTTGCAGCACACGGGAGGTGTGATGCATCCAAACTACCAAAGAGATAGTGCAATGGTCCAAGGATGAGACTGAGCTTGGTTTTCACCCACAGTTTGCAGCTAAGTTCAGGGATTTAGGCCAAGCTTATGATAGACAGTACACACAAAGTATAGAGGTATGATCTAATGAGGATATTGAGCTACCACCAGGGCACTGAGGATGTTTGCAAGTCAGATGCTCAGTTCATAAACCAACCCAAAGATTGACTGAAGCATCATTGATCTACTTTGCACTTGCATAGAAAATGCAGTTTGAAGGCTAGCTGGCTTAACTTCAGACTCCGTCTGTAGTTTATAAAACAAACAATAGTAAAAAACAAACAAACTATTTGCTCCCTAGTGGAGTCGCCATTTTATTTCCAGGAAAACTAGTGTCTATTCAGATCTGCTAGTCCCACTAAGATGGGTAGCTATCTTAGAAACAAAAAATTCAAAGTAGCTTGTGTTTTCCTTTATGGGAGATAGATGAGAGAGAAGTAGAGAGCACCAACCTTAGTCTTTCGCTTGGCTCCTTGCTTGTTTCATTTCTCCTTTGATAGAACTTTGCCACTCCTTTCTCACTTGTCCCACTTCAAAGAACACCTATAGAGTCAAAGCAACAAAATACCATCAAAGCATAGAGATCTATGATACCATAAACAATGTAGAATTAGACGTACATTAACCATACAAATGCATACACAAACACAAGATTCAGAAATAAGCAAGCATATGGAGGAAAACTCAAAAAGCTTTATTGATAGTAGAAGTAGAAGAGAGGATTACAACCCAGCTATCTGATACAGCATCATCCTCCCAGCATGAAAGCCCTCTTCACCTCAGGAAAAGCTAGATCACCCAACAATACAATGCTTCACAGAGAAACCAACAACACTTCCTTACAAAATACAAAATTCCAGTCTTTGGATCTCTAGGATGAGGGATCCATATATAGATATTTGTAGGGGGGTGAGTCAACTTATGGGATTTTGATTAGTGTCATTTCACTGATAGTTCTTGGTTCCACTTGGAGATTTCATGATCTCTTACTCATCCCTGGGCGAATTCAGAGAGGCAAGTGTCATATGAGCAGTTTCTAGAAGATTCTTTGGGTTTCCACCTAGCAAACTACCTCTGCCATTTGTCTTCTCTCACTCATCGCACCCTATAGAAGGGCTTTTCAGTATGCATCACACTCTTTTGCATGTAACAGGTGACATGCATCACACCCTCAGCATGCAGCAGTATGTATGGTCCAGTTTTGCCCAGTTCTGAGTAATTTTTCAGGGAGAACTTCTGGGAAATGATGTAATCAGTTGACGTTGATGCTTTAGGGTTTGAAACAACACTTTTAGGGGTTTGAGAGCCCTTGGTTTATCAACATATGTCATTGGGGTTGCAATGCCCAAATATGTCTGTAATAGTCTTGTCGGTATTAACTGTCATACCCATCTTGGAGCAATAGACATGAAGAGTCTTAATCTTCTTTTCTAGGTCATCATGGCTCCTTGCAAGAAGAACAATATCATTAGCATAAAGGAGAAGAGTAATGATAATACCAGCGAGCTCGGTCCCTTTGCAGCCCACAGTTTCCAGATGCTCGCCTAGTTTATCGGTGTAAATACCAAAAAGGGTAGGTGAAAAGGGACAACCTTTCTTAACCCAAATATTGCATTTAATATCTTTAGACCACCCATCGTTGGGTTGAAAATAACAACAAGAAATGATAAAAATAGAGGCTAGAAATTCCAGTTTAATTTGTCCTTGAATTAAATTGTGAATTCAATTCAAATTCTATTCTTATAGCAACTTGTAAATAGTTAATTAAGTTTATTATACTTAATTATCTTAGGAATTTAGATTAGGAATTCTTTCTGTCATCATGTGTATGTTCTCCCTACTTTGTAGTAGTCTAGTATGAGTTAATTGTGAGTTGTAAATAGACAACTTAGTTTACTAAGTTCAGTTCAGTTAAATTAGTTCTCAAAATGATTGAGGAACTAATAGTGAGTTAACAGCCAGTGGTGTCACTAATGAAATCCACCAAGGGTACTCTAGTTAACTGAATATTTACTCATCAAAAACTCATGCATGTTGAATCAGAGAAAGACTCAGTTGAGACTAGAGTGTAGGGACATTGTACTACTTGTTTTAGATTTTTCTAAGTTGTACTCACAGTGTATTCAATCAAGAACTAACCCTTGAGAGATTGCGCAGTTTTGGAAGCCTCGATTTCCATTTAAATATGAGCTAATCATCCTTAGGAATTGCACAAGGAAATAGGAACTTGGATAGTTGGTGAATTGGCTAAGCTTTGGCCTTGAGCTTGCTTATGAGTTGGAGATTTAATTTGTTGAGTGTTGGGATTGTTCTTGAGAGAACAAGAATTGTAATTTCATCTTTATTTTCCAGATTAATACAATATAGTAATGGGTTTTACGTTGTGTCTTTCCCCAAATATTTATTGTCTTATGTGCCCTTAATGTTCTTCCTCTTGTCGATTATTGTTTGCTCGATCTCTATGTGCTTCCACTGTAAAGAGTAGAAGTAGATTCTTATCTCTCAATTTAGCAAATTGCATTAGCTTGTGAATCTATAGGATTTGCTACATGGTATCAGAGTTGAGAACAATATACTAGAGGAGATTTTGATGTTTTTATTTATGGGTTACAGGTGAATTTTGAATTTGCAATACATACTTCAGGATTGACGGATGGCGTTCTACAGTTTGCGGCTCGAGTATGCCCTAGATGGCAGATTGAATTATATAGCCTAGAAGGACATGATGGAGGTCGTGTTGGAGGATAATGGCTTGAAGGAATTCATTAATCAGGATATTCATAAGCCACCAACATCAGATGCCCAGAATCTAGTGAATGGAAGAAGCATGTCGAAAGGGCGAGGCAGATAATCCTTGAGGGAGTTCGAGACCAAATTGTCTAGAGTCTCCATGGGAAGGAAACTTTGCATGATATGTGGAAAGCATTGAAGGACCTTTTCCAGAATAACAGTGACGAAAGGAAGTTGGCACTGAAAGATAAACTTCGAAAAATCAAGATGGAGGTGGGCTACTCAATTCCAAATTACTTGACCAAGTTCATTCAATGTCGTGATAAACTTGTAAGTGTTGGAATCATTGTTGCCAACAAAGATGTGGTGAGCCTAACTTTTATTGGACTCCCAAAGAGTTGGCATAGTTATCAAGACTCTGTCAATGGTCATGAGAAGCTACCAAACTGGGAACGACTATGGTCAGATTTGATGCAAGATGAGATCAAGAGGAACACCAGAGATGGGACCTCTTCCAAGGAAGTGGAAGATGATTTTGCCTTAGTGAGTAAGGTAAAGTGGGCTAAGGGAAAGAATTCCCAAGGCGAGGAGGGCAAAAATAATATGGACTTAATGAAAGTCAAGTGTTTTCACTGTCACGGGCATTGGCACTATGCCAATAATTGCCCACAGAGGAAAGCAAGCAAGAAGGAGCCGATAGTAGTGGCAGCAGGTGAAGCTCTAGCTTCATAATTTGAACTTGATTTCTCTCTCATTGCATGCATGGTTGGCACTACC
The DNA here is from genome assembly GCA_000404065.3 of Pinus taeda. NCBI lineage: Eukaryota > Viridiplantae > Streptophyta > Pinopsida > Pinales > Pinaceae > Pinus > Pinus taeda. The sequence continues at coordinate 64,618 of APFE030027124.1, forward strand.
ATGGGAGGCGTGTGGTATCTTGATAGCGGTGCCTCATTCCATATGACGGGGAATAGAGATATCTTTAGCGATTTTGAGGAGAAATACCTCAAGCAGAGCATAGAATTTGGAGATGACGAGAGGTATAGAGCTACCAGGATCGGTACAGTTACCTTTCATAGGGATTTTTCCTCCCCTCTCAGGATCACAGATGTGATGTATGTTGCATGACTAAAGAGAATCTTGTTTCAGTCACGGTATTGGAAGATCATGGATATGATGTGGTTTTTAGTAAGGGAAAGGTTTTCCTTAGACACATCACCATGGGAGAGGTGAAACAGATAGGTGCACGGGTAAAGAACTTGTATGCTCTTGAGGTTCAAGATGCATGCAAAACCTTGAGGAGCAAGGAAAATGTTAGTGACTTGGTGGTTGAGAGGGAGAGTAAATTACCTCTCAACATGTAGCACCAGAAGAACCCTTAGAAGTAGCTTCAGGAATTTGTGGAGTAGCCATAACTAGAGAAGTTGAGAGGAGACCGAGAGGAGAGATCCACTCACGCAGAGAAGGAGTCTCAAAAGTTGTATCAAACAATTGTGGAAAAACCACAATTGGAGAAGCTGAGAGGAGACCGAGTGGAGGCATCTAGTCATGCAAAGACCTCTAGTAGGGGGAAATTTCAAGCTAGGTAGGCAAAGAGATCACATGTAGCCATACCTCCAGGTGTGAGGTGGGGCGATGTAAAGTGATAGTCCCAAGAGGGCTGAAATTGGGCAGGGTCCATTGAGTGGTTTTATCTCATGGATCGTACCTTGCTATGGTAGCCAAAAGTACATAGTAGCGGGAGGAATCAGTGGGATTGATGCAGTCAGAGATCAAAGTGACAAAGGATAGAGCAATCAGATACTAAAGAAGCGTAGAGAAGGGTTGACAATAGTGCAGAAAAGGTAGAGTTAACAGAAGTGCATAGTTTTCAATCGACAGAGGCAATATTAGTCAAAGACTTTGATGATAGAGGCATCATTCTGATTCATGTTAGATGTTTTTTTGTTTCTGGAGTTATTGGAGCAACAACACTCGAGAGAGGGTGTTGCATGTATAACATTCAAAAGGTTCAGGATCAGGATCGAGTTTAATTCCTTTCTTGTTGAGAGGGAGCGTTGAAAATAGCAACAAGAAATGATAAAAATAGAATCCAGAAATTCTAGTTTAATGTGTCCTTGAATTAAATTGTGAATTAAATTCAAATTCTATGCTCATAGCAACTTGTAAATAGTTAATTAAGTTTATTAAACTTAATTAGCTCAGGAATTTCGAGTTGGAAGTATTTATGTCATCATGTGTATGTTATCCCTACTTTGTAGGAGTCCAGTATGAGTTAATTGTGAGTTGTAAATAGACAACTCAGTTTACTGATTCTAGTTCAGTTAAATTAGTTCTCAAACTGATTAAGAAACTAATAGTGAGTTAACAGTCAGTGGTGTCACTAATGAACTCCACCAGTGCTACTATAGTTAACTGAATATTTACTCAGCAGAAACTCATGCATGTCAAATTAGAGAAAGACCCAGTTGAGACTAGAGTGCAGGGACAGTGTATTATTTGTTTTAGACTTTTCTGAATTGCACTGGTAGTGCATGCATTCAAGAATTGACGCTTGAGCGATTGTGTAGTTTTGGAAGCCTTGATTTCCATTTAAATACAGGCTAATCATCCTTAGGAATTGCGCAGTTTTGGAAGCCTTGATTTCCATTTAAATACAATCTAATCATCCTTAGGAATTGCGCAAGGAAATAAGGACTTGGAGAGCTAGTGAATTGGCTAGGCTTTGGCCTTGAGCTTGTTTATGAGTTGGAGATTGAATTTGCTGAGTGCTAGTATTGTTCTTGAGAGAACAAGCATTGTAATTTCATCTTGATTTTCTGGATTAATACAATATAGTAGTGGGGTTTTGAGTTGTGGCTTTCCCTGGATATTTATAGTGTTATGTGCCCTTGATGTTATTCCTCTTATCAATTATTGTTTGCTCGATCTTTATGTGCTTCCGCTCTAAAAAGTAGAAGTAGATTCTTGTCTCTTGCTTTAGTAAATTGAATTAGCTTGTGAATCTACATGATTTTCTACATGTTGGTCTTAAGCTTGGCAATGAAAGTCTCGTAGAGGCAGATCACAACAATCCTAAGTTCAGGAGGAACCATGATCTCTTCAAGCCTTTCCCAGAGCTTATCTCAGGGGACAATGTCGAAATCTTTTCTAATGTCCACAAAACAACAAAAGAGATCATACTTTTGCGACATTCCTCTGTGATGATCCTAAGGGTGAAAAGGTTGTCGATGGTCAAGTGATGTCTCCTACAAACAGTTTTCACATTAGCTCTTTTGCCCTGGTTCTCATGCTAAAGGCTAAGTTTTTTTTCTAGAATGAGCCCATAAATCTTAGCTAGGATGTGGCTAATCATAATGAGCCTGTAGTTAGAGGGAACTCTTTTTTACCTATTTTTTAAGATAGGAACTGTTGACACCTAATCATAGGGATTAGGTGAACAACTTTAAATAATGTAAATAAATAATAGAGAAAATGGAGGGTCATCGGGAGATGAAACTCAATAGTCACTCCCTCATGTATATAATAATGAACAACCTAAATGAAAATACAATCTCATTTTTTAGGAGTTACCTCCTGGCCTGACATGGTATCAGAGCCAGCTCTATTTTTAGTATTCTTAGCCTTGTAACTCTCTTTTCTACCTATTTTCCTGTTCTGCCCATATTACAAAACTGACACCCCTGACATGGTAATATGGTGCGATGAGTTCATATTTGGTGATATTGCATAAGTTAATGATGCTCAAATTATTTCTCACCTGGTAGTGGCATTCCATTTCAGAGGGCGATTTCGAAAAGTGTTCAAAACTAGACTGTTGTGTTCCCATACACAGTGCTTCGCTATTTCTCACCTGGTATTTGTTTGCAACACGCTCCTTACATTATTGGCATATTGGCATCAATTTGGTGACTATGATACATCCCATATACCACCACTATCTCATGCATTTTTTTTTAAATATGTAATGTTGTCCCATAACATATAACTGTGGTTACTGCTGCTACTTCCGACTTAGCACCATACCGCCCGCATACCACCGTCTCTGCATTTTTTTCTAAACGTTGTATACACCATGCATCCTCTCACTTGGCTTCCTCATGACCTCCATACACACAACCTTCCTCATGAAATTTTTTGAATGCTACCACCACCATAAGCTGGACTCTGTCCATACATTGGTCCACTGACGTCCAGTTCACTTCCTCTAGGGTATTGACTCCTTCGATTTGAATTAGAGAAGTATTTGGGTACTAGTCTGATTTAGACCTTTTATAGCCTAGGATGATCCCTCGAACATACAACCTGATATGCTCTCCTTGGCGTTCCTTCACCATGTTGATCGAAACAGCTCAAGACCCTACCGCTCTTGCAAATAGATGATCAAACAGCTCAGGCATATCCATTCTAGTTTTATGGGGTTTTGAACTGAATTGCCAAGCTACATGAGTCCTTTAAATCCACAGAAGATGGAGTCCTTTAAATCCATGCTGGAAGATGATTGTTTTTTGCTAGAACTGCATTTTTATCAGTAATGCATTATTTACCAGAACTACATTCTTGATCAGAACTGAACTTTTTTCTCTTAAAGATATTGCTATTACAATGCAGAAGTGAAAATATTTTATATATTGGTAGCAGAAGTATATCTTTTTTACAATTCACAATTTTTTAAAATGCACTCATTAATATCTATTGTGGGAGTGGTCCTCAATGGGAAGGAAAATTATCCTGAATGGTCTCAGAAAATCAAACACACTCTCATTTTTAATGAGTTGTGGAGAGGAGTGTGTGTTGGAGATGGAGACAAAGAGCTAGAATAGCCTACCTCAGACAAGGAATTTTCCATTTGGGAAAATAAGAACAACAATGCTTATGCATTGATTTCAGCATCAATAAATGAAGAGGTGAGTCGCCATATTTTGCCATTTTCAAATGATGTCGAACCTTACAAAAACTGAAAGAACTCTATCACTCACACTCTGCACTTGAAGTTGTTCAACTCATGATTAAATTGTTCACCCTTGAATTACAAAATGATGATCCTCTTGCTCTTGCATCAGAAGTAAATTCTATTATGCATGATATCAAAGTCACTAATGTTGAACTAGACATTCCTCTGATAGCTTTTCTCAAGGAACTTTATCCCACTTACTCAAATTATCTTGAGTCATTACAAGCAAATGGAAACCTCAAAGTTATTACCTTTGACTCCCTTGTGAAAAAATTTGCTGAAAGAGAGAAAGCTTTTGGGAAGAAGACAGCTCCTCAGTCTTCTGAAGAGGCTATGTGTCTTGCACATAGAGAGAATAATATTGCTCAATATTCTTCCAGAGAAAGAGGTGGTCGAAGAGGAAGAGGAAGAAATTTCAGAGGCAAGGGGGAAGACACTCTCAAGGAGAAAAATCAGATTTGCATTGCATACGCTGCAAAAGAGATGTATCACATGATGCATCCACATGCAAGTTGCCTTGGGACAGAATTGAGTACGAAAGAAACCAACCCAAAGGTAAAACTAATGACAAAGATAAAGGTAAAGCACCTGAATCTTCTCACTATGTTGTGGCACACTGTAATATTGGAGTAAATGAAGACTTATTTAATGCTTCAATTGCTTCTTGGAAAAATGATTGGTTGCTTGATTGAGGAGAAACTTGCCACATGACTTTTAGAAGAGATTTTTTTGAAGAATTTACTGACAATGTTGATGGAGTAGTATACTTTGTAGACAAATAAAAACTCAAGCCATGAGGGCTTGGCACAATCACGCTTAAATTTCCTGGTCTTCCAGACTTTCTTCTGCATCATGTTTTATATCTCCCGCAGCTGAGGAGAAACTTGTTATGCTTGTTCCACATCCTCCAGCAAGGACACTCCATTCATATGTTTGATGGAAAGGTTGCGGTGAGATAAGCATCAGACCACTCACTTGTCATGATGGGGATAGAAGAAGAAAGGCTTCTCAAGCTGCAGGGTACCTCTGCTCGTGCACAAAATTTCTCATACAACTCTTGTTATGAAGCATGTACATTTCCATCTAGTTTATTATGGCATGCTAGATTTGGACACTTGAACTATGACATCATCCCCTGCTTGTTGAAGAAAAATGGTGTTACTGGTTTGCCTACAATTCCTAGGAAACTTAAGCAATGTGATGCTTGCATTCTAGGAAAGCATAGCAAGCAGTCTTTTCATTATTCACATTCCAGAGCACATAGAAAACTTGAACTCATTCATTCAGATTTATGTGGTCCAATGCTTGTTCCTTCTGCAAATGGAAATAAATATATGATGACATTTATTGATGACTACACTAGAATGTGTTGGGTTTATTTATTGAAGAACAAATCTCATGCTTTTCAAACATTCAAGAACTTTCATACATGGATTGAAAATGATGCACAATCTTATATTGGCTCTACTATTCGCACTGATAATGAAAAGAATACACTTCAAATGAATTTGAAAACTATCTTCGCCAACATGGGATCAAACACTAAACAATTGTGCCTTATAATCCCCAACAAAACGGAGTAGCTGAAAGAATGAATAGGACAATCTTAGATATGGTGCGCTCCATGATGTTTCTCGAAAACGTAAAATTGATGTTTTGGGTTGATGCAGTTCTATGTGATGTATATGTAAAGAATAGATGTCCATCTAATTCTATTAGAAACAAGACTCCTTATGAAATGTGGTATGGGCACATCCCTTCAGTGAAGCATCTCAGGGTCTTTGGTTCTGCATGTTATGCCTTGATACCAAAGGTACATAGAAACAAACTTGTTGCAAGAAGTCGTAAGTGTATATTCCTGGGGTATTCAAACACCTCCAAAGCATACTGTCTCTATGATGAAGTCAATAAAAAGTTTGTTGTATCTAGAGATGTAATCTTTCTTGAATCATCCAAAATTGACAATGTTGTTGAGCGCAACTTGATCGCTTGAATAGATTCACAAATGAAAGATCATTTCAATAATTTGATAACTAGATTCCACATCTTGTAGGGGGGATTCCTATACTATATCAACCTGTGGAATCTTCTTCTGAAGCACTCCCTCCCCTGCATGAAAATCCAAGAACGGATGATAATTTGAGCGATGTGCTTGACAAAATTGGGAGACTCAATATTGATTCAGTCCCAACTCAATCAATGGAGTAGCCTGGACCAACTTAGAAAGGTCCCCCAAAGTGGCTGACAAATACACTTGAAAGTGTGCATCTTGATGAGGTTGGAAAGGCAGGAACTAGAAATTCAACCCGGAAAAATGGAGGTGATGTAGATGACTGTGATTCACCTGTTGATATGGATGTTTCTTATGATTGTGAATTGAATTTGTCGACAGATTTTGAACCAACTTCCTTCAAAGAATCTGCTTCTCATGATTAATGGAAAGAAGCAATGCAAATGGAGTATGATGCCTTGATAAAGAATGACATTTGGACGCTGGTTGATCCTCCATTGGGAACCAAACCAATTGGCTACAAGTGGATCTACAAGAACAAGTATAACGTTGATGGCTCACTTCACAAGCACAAAGCCAAGCTTATGGAAAAAGGTTTTTCACAGAAGGAAGGGGTCGATTATGAGGAGACTTCCCCCCCACAGCAAAATGGGCTACCATCCAGACACTCTTTTCCCTAGCAGCTCAAAACGGTTGGAAAGTCCATCAAATGGATGTAAAAACTACTTTCTTGAATGGAGATCTAAAAGAAAATGTTTTTATGTCCTAGCCTAAAGGATTTGTTGTGAAAGGACATGAACATAAAGTATGCAAACTTGTGAAATCCTTGTATGGCCTCAAACAAGCATCACGAGCCTGGTATGAAAAACTAAATGAGCATCTTCTGAAACTCAATTTCAAACATTATGATCTTGATGATGCAACTTTGTTTGTCAAGAAAGTTGGCAAAACAGTAATATATCTTGTGGTATATGTAGATGATCTTTTGATGACAGGGAACAATGAGAGCTACATTACATCCATAAAGAATGAATTGAGGAAAGGTTTTGAAATGACTGATTTGGGTTATGTTCATTCCTATCTTGGTATTGAAGTAACTCAACATCCGAAGTCCATATTTCTTTCTCAAAAGAAGTACATTGGAGATTTGTTGAACAAGTTTGGCATGAGGAATAACGATATATTTTCCCATTTTAAAGATATCAGCTTGGTAACCTTCAATATCTTTGGTTTTACCATTAGCGAGCTTATTAATCCCAGACTCAACGTCTTCTAGAGAAAAAGTATCATCCTTAATAGGAGTGTTTAAGATGGTTCCCATGATCTCCAGAGAGTCATACAACCTCTTAAGATAGTTATCCCAATTTTCTAGGGGAATAGAATGATTATCTTTAGTTTTACGAACAAGCACATTCTGCCAAAACATTTTGGGTGCAAATTTAGAAAGGTGGAGAAGATGCTCTTGTCTCTTATTAATATATGACCTCTTCTTCCTCTTAATGAGAGATTTGTATACATGTATATTATGGAGATTAATGCTTTCATTAGGCGTGTGTCTGATTGCTTTCCTAGCAATTTTACAGTCTTTTTCATACCAAGGATTAGAAGTTCTATTATTTTTCTTATACGAAGTCTTATTAGAGAATTTGCTAATGGTGGTAGAAAGGGTAGTAGTAAAATGGTAATACATTTGATCAATGTTGTTATTATAAGTTGGGGAACCTAAATCCCTTTCCAAATCCATTAACAAAGGTCGACATTACTTCTATCGAAGTGAATGTGACTTTTTCTTTCAATGTTCTCCTTCATGTGGGAGGTATGCATAACAATATTAAGGGATAAACACAAAGGTCTGTGGTCAGAGTTAGGCTCGTACTCGTTGACAAGCTCAAAGTTTGTAATATGGTTGAGGACATGGATGCCATAAATCACATAATCCACGACGTTGCTACCTAGCCCATGGAAATAGGTCATCTAACCATTGAGAGGTCATTTATTAATACCATTATAAATGATTAGGTCCTAGGAACTACAAAGTTGGAGGAGCTCGGTGCCGAATAATTTCTTGATTATGGCTTCATATTTTCTCTTGAATCTATTGGCTAAGTTGCCATCCTCATTAACCCACAAGGGGTTAGGGTTAGAGTTGTTACTTAACATAATAGCTTGGTTAGTAGCAGTTCGAGAATTAAAGTCCCCAAGCAAAAGGATATTTCCTTCATTCCTTAGGTTGTAGATGTATTTTTCTAAGGTATTGAAAGGATAATTCTTATCTAGGTTGTTTTTCTTATAGGATGTAGAGTTGATAGGGGCGAAATAGCATATTGCAAGAAAAATCCTATTGGTTGTAGAATCAAATATTTTGATCCAAATTTATTGATTGAAGGGATCAGTTTTATGAAGTAGGATGTGAGAGGAGACAATGTTCCTAATATAACAGACTATACCACCAAAACCTCTCTTGGTGGGTTTCTTATTCTAGGCAGACCAAAGAGTGAACCCGTCAAGGTGAGGGACACTAGATTTGTCATGCTCCCAGGTTTCAACTAAAATAATAAGATCTATATCACTTGAGATCCAACTTAACATAGGACCTTTACACCATGGAAAACCATGGCAATTCCAGAAGAGGATCTGGAGCGATGGTATTACCTATTTATCACTTGTGTTTGGGACTCTGTCTCTAATAATAACTTTTCTATTCCTAATGATTGCCCATTGCCCTTATTTTTTTTCTTCCTTGACCATTTGTACTTCTTTCCTAGTTCAGCTTGGTCTTCGCGAATGAGATCTTCATTTATAAAGATTCTCGTTCCTTTTAGGCTAGGGGATTTCCTGAGTATATCTAATTTATGGTCATTATAATTGACCTTGACACGGATTAGTCTATGTTTATGCTCAAGTATCTTTCCTACCCTTATTGCTTCCATGAAATAATTTGTTTGAATTTGAGATTTTATCTTTAATTGTTCTTTAACTAATTCTAAAGTGTCTTCATTATTTTGTTCTTCTATACCAGCAATTATAAGGTGTAAGGCTCTTTTGTGGTACTCATGATCGAGTACAATAATTTATTAATTTCTTCTTTTATGAGTTTAATATCTAATTTATTCTATGTGTTATTTAGGGCTGAGTTATTATGGAATTGTTCTTTTAGATTTCTAATCTCACTTTTTCAAAATGTCATTATGTCATTTTCTACATTATAAATTAAATTATTTGTCATTTTACCAATAAAAATAAAATTACAATAATAAATTGAATTTAATTGTTTTAACTCTTTTTATTACTGCAATATTCCATTCATTGTTGACTATTATAACATTTCCTCCATAATATGTAATGTGAATGGAGGGGATATTTTTTTTTTTCAATTTAGTATTAAATATAAGATCTTAATAATTTATTTGTTTGATTGTTTTTATTTAAGTGATTGGAAAAAGGATTGGCTTAGTTTGAATGGTTGGGAAAATGGTCTATTTTCTCTTTTATCCATGATAATTTTCATGAAGAATATGTTGACCCATTGAAGTTTTGAAGAGTAACCATAATTAGCCCAATCACATAAATTAAATGTTGGCAAAAAAAGATAGGCATCAATCCATAATAATTATCAAAGCACTTACTAACATTTACTACATAATGCATCTCATGTTGTTAAAATTAGAAAAAACAATAAAAAGTCACTAAATTATAGTTTTATATTATTATTATAATAACCCGCAAACTAGCAACCACATAAACTAAATGTTGGTAAAAGTAGATAGGCATAAATCGATAATAACCATCAAAGCACTTACTAACATTTACTACTTAATATATCTCATGTTGTTAAAATTAGAAAAAACAATAAAAACTCACTAAATTATAGTTTTATATTATTATTATTATTATTATAACCCCCAAACCATACCCAACAGGGCTAGTGAGAGTTGTCTCTCATGCGTTCACGGGGTTTGAACCATACCCAAGAGGGCTAGTCAGAGTTGCCTCTCCTGGGCTCACCCACTGGGTTTGAACCAATGACCTTTACAAATGAGTGCTTTAATATAATAGGCAATCACCAACAATCCTGCTCCAAATGGACTTAAATTATTATTATTATTATGATTAAACAATAACAAGAATTAATATATAAGTTAAATATATATACATTTTAATAAATACATAGAACAAGATTCTTAATTATGGAGATTCTTAATTTCTAAATAAGTTTTGATACAATATTATGGACAATATCATGAATTATCAACACCACATGCCAAAAAAACACCATAACTCAATTCATATATCATTTTGTATAATAAATCCTTTTAATTAAAAAATAAATAACATAACTACTTTGAAGATAAATCTCAACTTCTGATTTGTATATATTACTACGAGTATTTTGAAATATACATTATACATCAACATAATAATTATTTACATTTACCAATTAAATTAATGGAAACTTTATTTCAAAATAAACCTACCTTTCATTTAATTAAAAAAATACTATATTAATTATTCATAGTGGGTTGGATCCACGAACGCAGTAGTACAGTACTTGACGGCAAGTCATCGCTGGATTCCATCGATATATTGTCATTTGAATGTCATAGGGGAGGGTCGCCAATACATGTGCGCCCTCCCCGCCACGTCGTATTTACACGCGTCAACCCACATGGCTCTGGTACGACACCTGTCCACCGTGGAGCTGGCCGTGTGGGCTATCACCTCCTGCATTAAAACACCACATTCGCGCCGTTTTGGAGGTTGGTCTGGGCTCATTTCGACGATGTTCCATTTTCCCTGCGTCTTTCTGCTCAGGGCCGGTAGTTGGGCGAAGCCCCCCGCCGAAGATGGCGCGGGACGGCCCTGTAACCTGCGCGCATGGTGGTTAGCTGTTGTTTTGGGGGAATGCTGTGTTGGGTTGAGTCGGTTTGTATTGTTGCGTGCAGAGTCATTTATTGTTGAAATGCTAACTGTGTTTGATGGAGTTTCTGGGTTTCTCGCTGGGACAGCGGTTCTGCTTTTCTTGTGCGCCTCCGCCTGGATTTCTTGGTGGAACTGGAATGCAAGTTGTTTAACATGGAATGCCGGTTGTTTAGCCTTTCTCTGGTGGTGGTCTTATTCGGCGATTTTGTTGTTTGGGGAGGAGTCGGTCGCCATTCTACTGAGCTTGAGGTAAGAATGCATTTTTAGGCTGTTTTTGGTTGTTTTTTTTATCTCTAATGGCTTCTAATGGATTTTTTCTTCCTGTTGCAGGTGTTGCAGGTGTGGAAAAGTACGTTGCAGGTGTGGAGAAGGTCTGGCGAGCTGTGGGGAAGGTGGGGGAGGTCGGCGACCATCCATGGCCTGTAACCGGTAGGATTTTTAATCCTACCAGCTTTAATCTCTGTTTTTTTCAACACAACCACTCAACAGGATATTTTGTGATCTGTTTTGGCATTTTATGTCTGTCTGTCTGTTTTGGCATTCTGTCTGTCTGTCTGTTTTGGCATTCTGGCATTGTGTTTTGGCATTTTGGCATTGACTTGGGCTTATGTTCCTATGACTGTAATGCCTTTGTTGAGCGTTGTTCGGTGAGCTCTTAGTTGACATCATAATTTGGCATTCTGTCTGTCTATGTTTTGGCATTTTGGCATTGACTTGGGCTTATGTTCCTATGACTGTAATGCCTTTGTTGAGCGTTGTTCGGTGAGCTCTTAGTTGACATCATAATTAGGGAAACAGTGTAGTATCCAGTTGAATGGTAATGCTTGGTTATTCATTACAGCGGATGACTGGTACAGTGTTGTATGGAAGCCGTGGACATTTGTGTGGACATTTGTATGGAAGCCGTGGACATTTTATTAGGGTTTAGCTCTGTTTAATTTTATGGCAGTATTTTGAGCAATTTTTTGAGGGTTTAGGGTTTTAGGCATTCTATGGGTTTAGGGTTTATCTCTGTTTAATTTTATGGCAGTATTTTGTGACGGTGCATCTCTATTTGAAGGTTATTTTGTCTTAGTTGACATCATAATTAGGGAAACAGTGTAGTATCCAGTTGAATGGTAATGCTTGGTTATTCATTACAGCGGATGACTGGTACAGTGTTGTATGGAAGCCGTGGACATTTGTGTGGACATTTGTATGGAAGCCGTGGACATTTTATTAGGGTTTAGCTCTGTTTAATTTTATGGCAGAATTTTGAGCAATTTTCTGAGGGTTTAGGGTTTTAGGCATTCTATGGGTTTAGGGTTTATCTCTGTTTAATTTTATGGCAGTATTTTGTGACGGTGCATCTCTATTTGAAGGTTATTTTGTCTTAGTTGACATCATAATTAGGGAAACAGTGTAGTATCCAGTTGAATGGTAATGCTTGGTTATTCATTACAGCGGATGACTGGTACAGTGTTGTATGGAAGCCGTGGACATTTGTGTGGACATTTGTATGGAAGCCGTGGACATTTTATTAGGGTTTAGCTCTGTTTAATTTTATGGCAGTATTTTG
>APFE030027129.1:0-11919 GCA_000404065.3 Pinus taeda
GGGCACAATAATAACAATATGGGGACAATAGGGGCACAACAATATTAATAAGGGGTACAACTACAATAGTAATGGGGTAATCACTAGTATTATAGGGACCCAACAGTGGAACAAGGCAACAGAGAATGGCAAAGGGCAAGAGGGTATCATGGTTTTGTGTAAGGGAGAAATGAGGTTGTCTCATTCAGTTAGAAAAAGAAGACCCAAATAAGCAATTCATTTGGTTTAAAATATCAGAGAATGGAAACCACATCAGAATTGCAGCATGTTATTTTGCGCCACAAGTTTCAAAAATTTACAAAGGTAGAGGGCTTGACCACAAAAATCCATTTGCAGCCTTAAAATCAGATATTGCAACTTATTCACAGCTAGGTGAAGTCCTTATAGTAGGTGATTCGAATGCTAGGACTGCAAGTGAACAAGCTAGCATTATTTGTTGTAAAGATGATTGCGACCCTATTTGGCTTACAAAAGAGAGTAATCATCAGTGGGAAATAATTTCATAGGACAAGGGATACAATCTCTTTGGTGAACAATTGCTTACTCTATGTGGGGCCTTTGATTTAGTAATTTCTAATGGCTTGACTATATGGGAGAAGTCCGGTAATTTCACTTGCAATACTTACAATGGAGCAAGTGTAATAGATTATGTAATTTTCTCACATGGTTTGTGTGAGAAAATGGAAGAATTTTTGATTGGAGATTAGCTATAGGACTTAAAATCAAATCACAAGCCAATCTATTTATGTTTCTCTTAGACTGGTATGAAACAATTAGAGTAAAAAATTCAGCATGTCCAACAAAACCTCCCATAGGGAAGAATTCTTTTGACCCCAGAAAATTGTAATACCTTCAAAATGATGATAGAGAGGCTCACCAAGAAGGAGAAAATCACAATTCACATCCTTCATAGTCATGAATTAACACATTTAATTCAATGCACACTTACAAAGTGGAAAAGAGAAAAAATTAAGAAGTCTGAAACAAATTGCTTCTCGGTTAATGCTTGGTTTGACGAGGAATGAAAAAAGGCAAGGAGAATGTGGAAAGAGTCAAACAAGGATAACATAAATCTCAAAGCTTACAAATAGTTGTTAAGAAAGAAAAAGGTTGATTTCATGGTTTCAAGGAGGGAAGAACTAATCTTCCTTGGGAAAAATAATTCAAAATTATTTTGGAAGGAGCTCCAACCGAAGAAGATACAAACTAGAAATAGTATTACAACTTCTAAATGGTTTGAATATGAAAGACAACTTTATGAGAAAGATGCCAAGGGTGACCCTCCCCCCTTGGTCAACACTAATACTAAACTCTTCACAGTGCAAGAGGTAGAGATGGGTATCAAGAATTTGGGTGTTGGAAAAGAAAAAGACTTAGTTGAACTCCAAGCAGAACATCTAAAGTGGGGCTCAAAGATTCTTACACCTCACATTACAAAATTTTTCAAAAACATCATACAACAAGGTCTCCCCACAGATTGGACAACTAGTCTAGCAATACCTCTTTTCAACAGCAGTGATGTCAATAGTCCCTCCAATTATAGGACCATCATGATAAACCATTTGTTTGAAAAGTTATTTGGAAGCATGCTAGAAAACAAAAGTAGCAAGTGTACAGAAGAAAGAGATAAGCGTGCTAAATGGAAAGCAGGTCTTAGACCTAAACATTCCATAATTGATCATGATATAAATTTAAGGCACATCATTGAAAAAGTTTGGGAGAAAAAGGAAGAAGTTTTTTGTTGCTTTGTTGATTTTAGAAAAATGTTTGACTCGGTTCATAGGGATAAGCTTTGGCACAGAATGGCGGAACTTGGGGTTTGTAAACATTTGAGAGCAGTTGTGCATAGGCTGTATGAAGAGGTGAAAGACAAAATTAGAACTTCAGCAGGCATTTCTGAAAGTTTCAGAAGTGATAGCGGGGTCAAGAAAGGTTGCCCACTGTCTCCTAAAGTTTTTGGTTTATATACCAACAAACTTGAGGAGTGGTTAAATTCACAAGGGGGTGATGGTATCTATTTGGGAAATTTTGTTATAAGGCTTATTTTGTATGCAGATGACCTTATTCTGATTGTTAAATCGGCTCTTGGTTTGCAAGAGCACTTACTATCCCTTGAGAATTTTTGTAGAAGTGTGGGGATGCAACTCAATATCAACAAAATGAAAGTATTGGTTTTCTCTAAGAAAAGAAAACATAACCAACATAAGTTTTACTTTGAAGGCAACATTCTGGAAGAAGTTGTGGATTACAAATATCTCAAAATTGACTTTAACAAAAATCTAAGTTGAAATTATTGTAGAAAGAAAAGAACTTTGGGGGCTTGGAAAACATTTTATTCTTTTCAAAATAGGTGTAGAGAGGTAGAGTTATGGGACTTGAAAACCACTCAAACTCTTTTTGGGCTTCTAGTGATTCTGATGATTCTCTATGGTTGTGAAATATGGGCCAACAATACATTCAACATGTGGCGGAGACAAATTGAGAAAATTCAAAAGTGTTTGATTACAAATAAATTCAAGATTAAAAGTGCAGTTCCTTATGCTATCTTATTAAGTGACATAGGGACTTCTCTTATTGAAGCAATTGCTATGGTGCGAGTCATAAGGTATTAAAAAAAAATTGCAAATGGAAGAGGGTAGATGACCTAAGGTTGTTTTTAATGACAGATTGTGCAAGAGAAAAATTACTTGAATGCAACAAAATAACAAATGGATTAGTAAATGGGGTATTTGCTTAAACATGTGTCCCATAAAAAACAAAGAGTTAAAATATAGTGTTATGGAAAAATTCCACATGCGTACTTGAGATAAGAAGCTAGGAGAAAGAAAAAGTACTATATTGAAGTCTTTAATCCCACTCATAGTCATCAACCAAAAGCATACATAGAGGCCAATATCTCTTGGAGAGTCAAAATTCCTACTGCTCAGTTAAGGACTAATTCTCATCAACTCTGTTGTGAAACAGGGCGTTGGAAAAGGCCAAAAGAAGTGTGGGAGGAAAGAGTATGATTTTTTTGTTCTTCTGGAAAAGTGGAAAGAGAAAAACATTTCATTTTAGAATGTGAGGCCTTCAAAGACAACAGAGAAAAGGAAAATTATGCAGATATGTTGGTGGCTAGCCCTTGGAATAATCTATTTAGCGAGGGGTTTGTCCAGAAGCTCAGAGCATTTATTTTGAAGCTTCACAGAAAAAGGGTCGAATACATCAAGTAGATGAAGAAGCAATTGTCCCATATGCTATCTTTAGCCTCGTGGACATTAAAATAATTTCTTCTTTCTTCTTTCTTTCTATTATATAAATTTCACTTCATTATATATAAAACTATTCTCATTTTTTTTATTTTATTAAAACATTAAATTCTATGGGAATATTTTTAGTAGTAGTCATGATAAATGGTTTAGATATATCTCAAAAGTAATTATAACCTTTTTTGTTTTAGATTTAATTATTATTATTATTATTTATTTATTTTTTTAATTAAATAAAAATAAAATAATTTTATTGTTGAGATTTTCTGTTTTAATTAAAATAGGCAAAAATCTCAGTGTGTGACAATAATAGGAATTTGTTGCTAGATTAGCTCCAGGTTGTTGGGAGAGAGTTAATGTATCCTATATTTGATGTGAGAGGATTTATGAGGCAGTTAGATTCTCCTAGCTATAAAACAGGTATCCATACAGATTGTTTTGGGTGAGAGAGTTTGTGAGGAATTGATTAATTTTTTGTAATCTCCTGTTTGATTAATAAAGATTGCCGATGCCTATGTTTGGTGGACATAGCCTAGATTGGTTGGGTGAACCACGTTAATCTGCTGTCTCCTGTGCATGATTACTTGCTGTGTATATTGTTTATTTATCCTGCTGCATCTTGGCTCTAACAATTGGTATCAGAGCAATGTTGGAGTGCGTTGAATGGTGCACCGAAAGGAGGTTGTTTTGTAGCAGAACCAGAGTGTGTTAAATTGCTGTGCAAAAATCGTATTGCGTGCTGGTGCGTTGGAGGTATTGCGTGCTGGTGCTGTTTCGATTGATTGCTGGTGCGTTGGAGATATTGCGTGCTGGTGCTGTTTCGATTGATTGATGTGCGTGGAGGATTGCTGCGTGGTGTATTGGAGCGTTGGTGCCTGGTGTTGCGTGGAGGTGGAGTGCAGTTGAGTGCTGGACTGCTGTCCAACCTGCGTGGAGGTATTTTTTGTTTTTTAAACCTGCGTTGAAACCCTGTGTGGACCCGCGTGTGCCTGAATTGCTGGTTTATTCATTGCGTGCTGGTGCGCATGATTGCGTGTGATAACTGCATTGAGAGTCATTCTCATTTTATTCTGGTTTGCGATCTGCCAACGGTTCAATACATTTTGTGACCAAGCCATCGGTGCTCTCAGTGCCTCCTTTGCTGGAGTGGTCTTCCTAATTCTTCTGGTTATGTTATCTGCTTTAACTCTCTCAAGGCGCTGGACAGAGATTCATTCTTTCAAAATATGATAAAATGTGGTTTATTTTTGATAAACTACGTGCTTGTGTGGTATTTTATGCAGCAAGGATCAGGAATGTAGACAAGCACGTATTGTGTTAGCATTCTAAAACATACTTTATAGCCGATAAACTACGTGCTTGTGTGGTATTTTATGCAGCAAGGATCAGGAATGTAGACAATCCTGTTATGAAAGGCCTTTCTCAACATTTTCTTTTTTTGTTTAAAAAAGCAAAGGCACTGTAATATAAGGCATAGGCAGTTATTTATTTATTTATTAATTGCTGGTATTTAAAAATTGGATTTTGAAGATTATTGTGTTTTTTGGCTGATACAAAGTGGCGAGAACTCAGAGTGCCCGGTTTGAAATTGAGAAGTTTAATGGCAAAAATAACTTCGAGATCTGGAAGGTGAAGATGTACGATTTGCTTGTCCAACATGGTGTGGCAAAGGCATTGTTGGGCAAATCCAAACAGCCTTACAACATCATAGATAATGAGTGGGCCGAGATGGATGAAAGAGAAATAAGTGCTATTCGACTGTGTCTAGCTGATGATGTCCCGTTTAATATCGTGTCGGAGACAACAACTGTTGGTTTGTGGACGAAACTATACATGACCAAATCCTTAACCAATAGGATTCTCCTGAAGTGACAGTTGTACAGTTTGCGAATGAAGGAAGGTACATCGATTTCTGATCATTTAAATGCTTTTAATACTCTTCTTGTGCAATTACAAAGTATAGAAGTAAAAATTCAATCCGAGGATAAAGCTATTACTTTATTGTGTTCGTTGCCTAAGTCATGGGACCATTTTGTTACTTCTATAAGTCTTAGTTCATCAGAAACTATTAAGTTTGATGATTTAGTTGCATCCTTATTATTGGAAGAAACAAGGAGAAGGTCACATTCAGAAACCTCTACATTAGAAGCTATGATGGTTAGAGGTCGTTCGAAAGAAAGACGCTCCAGGAGGCCGAGCGACTCACGTTCAAAGTCGAAAGGGAAGAAGAGTAAGCTAAAGTGTTGGTTTTGTGGCAAATCAGGGCATTTAAAGAAGGACTGCTGGAAGCGACAACAACAAACTTCTAAAGCAGATTCTTCGACAGAGAAGAAGGAGACAAATACGACAGATACAGGTTCAGGTATGAGTGATGAAGTATTATTAGTTAATGTGTCAAATCATGATCAATATTGGTTGTTAGATTCTGGTGCATCAAACCACATGTGTATCCATAAAGAATGGTTTAAGACATATAAATCAATTAATGATGGAATTGTGTACATGGGTAATGATGTAACATGTAATATTTTGGGGATTGGGAGTATACAACTGCAAATGTTTGATGGGACAACTAAAATGTTAACTGATGTGAGGCATGTACCAGATTTAAGGAAAAAATTTATTTCATTAGGAGCACTTGATTCAAATGGATATAAAACTGTAATTCAAGGTGGAGTAATGAAAATTTACAAAGGTATTTTTCTAGTTGATGGCCTCCCGCCGATTCTAATGCATCTGCTGTTGACAAGACTTACGTCCTAAACAAATTTATGGTTGACTTAAATTCCTGGTACGTTCTCTCGGTAATTATTTTAGGGTTTCAACGGGCCTCGCCGGTCATCAACCTCCACATGCTGGTTCTCCTCGCACGACACTTTACCTTTTGTCAACCCTACTCAACTCATTTGTCATTTTCGCTCCTCCGCTGCGCCGAAAGGCTTGCTCTGTGACTGTGGGGAACTCTTGTCCTTCGTTGTTCTGGTTTCAAGCGCCGATTGTATGGATATCTCTGGTCCTTTACAACTATGGAGGTAAGGTTTCGGTGGCCTGTAAAGGCACCCTCTACTCTGCACGATGACAATCTTGTTCACTGTGTATTTGACTGATTTTTACTATGCAAATGCTGTTTCCATTCGTTTGGTTGATGAATTTGTTTCGTGACAGGTCTTCCTCTGAGCTTCCGCGCTTCAACCTTGTTGCTTAGGTAAATAATGGTTCCCTGTTGGACTGGTTTAGCCCTTATCCCTCCGATTCTAACGCACCTGTTACTGGTCTTTCAGGGTTTAGTAGTTATGGTGGTCTTCGACTCGGTTCCCTTAGCTTCAGGTGAGATTCTTGCTCCAATCTCCTTCCGGTTTTTGATGTCAAACATTTATCTGTGTTTGTTCATGTCTCTAACCTGCTCTCGTTTCGTTGCAGGTGGTTCCAGGTAGTCGGTTCTGTGGCTCGATGTGCTCCACACTTCCTGACAAGCTATCAAGCTCCTTTTTTACGGGTAGTGTCTCCCCATGTAGTCGACTGTAACTTATAGTTTTGAGTCTTGTTTTGTTGGTAGTACGTCTTCTGAGCAGAAAAATAAATGGTTATGTTATTTGTGTAACCCTCCTTCGGTTTTATTCGTTGGTCTTGGCCCTTGCTTCCGTAATATTGTCACTTAGTTTTTGTTCAAACCCTTAATGGGTATTCAGTGGCTTCAAGCCCTCGTCATGTATGGCATTGTTTGGTTATTTTGTGAGAGGGTTGCTCATTGATTCGAACCCTCGTCCTGTAGTTGCTGTTGTATGTTGGTAGAAACCCTCGGGTTATTCGAAACCCCTGTTCGCTGGCTCTATTGGTGAATCTTTGCTGTGTTAATTTGGTTTATGGTTGTAACAAATATTTGCCGAAGCTCTGTTTCGAGACTCTGTTCTTTTAATGAAATTTTTATTCGGAAGAAAATGTGAAATGCCTGTACTGTGTTTGCTCTATTACAATAGGTTAATGAAATGATTCAGATACATATTTGTTACATTCTGGCATTTGCTCTGTTCTTAAATATGATATGAGGGTTTGTTTTTCGGGTTACCTGAAAGTTTACTTGTATGCCCGAATTCTCGTTCGCTTCTGTCTGGAAATGATATTTGTATAACTGTGCTCTGCGCTTTTAGTAAATTTCGTTCCGCCTGAAGGTTGTCTGCATTCGCAGTTTCTCGTTATCCTGTCTGTAGGTGATGGTGATATCTCTATGCTGCTCTGTTCTTCTCGTTGATTCTCTGTCTTGTTATTACAACGCCAATTTGTTACACAGAAACTATATTATGATGCATGAAAATTAACTATACAGTGGTGATATAATTGAGAAATAGAATAAAATATTTATTTGAAAAATGACTGTCTCTGTTTTGTTTCTCTGTCTAAGGAATCGTTTACAATGCTTATCTCTTGGCTTTTATTCCCCTGAGGCATAACTGTTCTTTTCTCCAGTAGAACTGCCCCAACAGAATTAATAACTGTTCAACAACTTATAAATGTTTTTAACTAACACATTTCATAAAGACACTAACTAACTATCAACCTACTTTCTGAGGCTAATTCCTATTTAAAAATAACAGTTCAAAATTTTTAATTTACCTGGTCGTATCGACCTTCCGAAAAATAAAACAAGTAAATAAAATAAAATAACTGACAAGTTTGACACCTGTCCAGCTATGCATGTATGACTGTGTGTTTTTGTCTTTCCATGAGACCATCAACCACCTTCTGTCTCCTCAGAGCTGGATGCTCCTGCATCAGGCTCCCGGGGTGGCAAAAAGTCATGGCTCCGTTCCATGAGGTCGTTGACGGAATAGCCTGCTTTCTGTATTTACGTCGCGTTAAGCCACGAACTATCCTCTATTGGAAAATTCTTCCATTTCACCAGATACCGCAAATACTCCTTCCTGTGTGTGCGCTTAGCTACCTGTGTGTCCAGAATCCTTTCGAGCTCAACGGGTGGTGCCATCGGCATCTGTCTCATCCACGAATCTCCTTCACATTTGGTGTCCCGCGGTGGCTCTGCTGCTACATTCTCTGCTGAACCTGTGACATAAGGAAACAGATCTGCCACGTTAAAAATAGGGGAAATACCGATCCCTGGTGGCAACTGTAGTTCATAGGCGTTCATAAAAAATTTGCGAATGATTTTACAGGGCCCGATTTTCTTGAATTTCAGCTTGCTGTACTCTCGTTTTGGAAACCGTTCCTTACGTAAGTACGTAAGGACTTCGTCCCCTACGTTGAACCGAACTTCCCGATGCTTTGTATCAGCTCGCTGTTTATACCTCTGAATGCTGTCCTGTAATTTCAATTTGACCTGTTCATGCAAATTACTCATTGCCTGGGCGAAATCTTCCCCATCAGTGCTTCGTTTTTCAAGTTTCCCCAAATCTCGTAACTCATGCACTCCTCGCGGATGCATGTCGTACAGAATCTGAAACGGACTGTATCCTGTGCTGCGGTTAGGGGAATCGTTGTATGCGAATTCCGCCTGCGCAAGTACACGGTCCCAAGTCTGGGAATTTTCACCTGTTAAACTTCGAAGTAGATTTCCCAGACTTTGGTTTACTACCTCCGTCTGACCATCTGTCTGCGGATGATAAGCGGAGCTGAACTGCAACTGGGTATTCAACTTTTTCCACAGAGTTCTCCAAAAATGACCAGTGAACTTTACATCTCTGTCAGAGATAATGGATCTTGGAAGTCCATGCAACCGCATAATCTCTTTGAAGAAAAGATGTGCTATGTAAGTAGCATCGCTGGTTTTCCTGCATGGTACAAAGTGTGCCATCTTTGAAAATTGGTCTACCACAACCATTACTGAATAAAAGCCTCGTTGTGTCTTCGGCAAGCCCAGTACAAAATCCATACTAACTGAATCCCATGGTCGACTAGGAATGGGTAATGGCATATAAAGTCCAGTGTTCTAACTGTGACCTTTTGCCAGTTGACAAATTTTACATCTAGTCACGTACCTCTGCACATCCCGCTGCAACTTTGGCCAAAAATAAAAATGCTGCACCTGAGCAATCGTTTTGTCAATACCGAAATGTCCTGCCAGGCCTCCACTGTGTTTTTCTTGTATAATGTTTTCCCGCATAGAACAGTTGGGAATACATAACTGTCCTCCTTTAAACAACAATCCTTCCTGTAGATTATAGTCTAACCACATGCTGTTATTCCGTAACAGCGGGTTTTGACAAGCCTCATAGGCCTCCTTAAACTCGGTGTCGGTCGGATACAACTCTTTTAAATGTTCAAAGCCTAAAATCTGCATCGTGCTTTCCTGTAGAAGCAACGTTCTCCTACTAAGTGCATCTGCTACCTTATTTGATTGCCCGCTAATGTGCTTTAGTACAAATGTAAAACTTTGCAAGTACTCAACCCAAGCTGCATGCTTATGGTTCAATTTATGCTGCTGCATAATGTACTGTAACACAGAATTATCAGAGAATAAAACAAACTCGTTACCTAACAGATAATGTCGCCAATGTTTCAAAGCTTGCACAATGGCGTAAAAATCCTTGTCGTAGGTTGAGTATTTTTGCCTGCTCTCATTTAGCTTTTCACTGAAATAAGCAACTAGTCTGTCCTCTTGGCTAAGGACTGCCCCAATGGCTGTACCACTGGCGTCGCAACGAACTTGAAAAAGTTTGTTGAAATCAGGCAGCCTTAACACTGGTCTTTCAGTAATCTTCTTTTTCAAGATCTGAAAACTATGTTCTGCTGCTTCAGTCCAATGAAATGGCTGATTTATTTTCTTGATCGTATCCAACATTGGTGCACAAATCTCGCTGAAATTTCTGATAAACTTCCTGTAAAAACTGGCTAGTCCATGGAAACTTCGAACTTCAAATAAAATTTTCGGAGAAGGCCAGCTAACTATAGCTGTCACCTTTTCTGGGTCCATTTTTAGTTCATTTTCTGCGATGACAAAGCCCAGATACACTAATTCTCGCTGAAAAAAGTACACTTCTTCAGATTAATTAACAGCTTGTTCTGCTGTAACTTCCTCAACACACTCTGCAAATGTCTGAAATGTTCCTCCTTAGTCTTGCTAAAAATCAGAATATCATCCAAGTAAACTATTACGAACTTACCATTAAATTCCTTCAGCACTTCATTCATCAGACGCATGAACGTGCTGGGAGCGTTGCTCAAACCAAATGGCATCACCAGCCACTCATATAAGCCTTCGTTCGTCTTGAAAGCGGTCTTCCATTCATCTCCCTCTCGAATCCGGATCTGGTGATATCCACTTTTCAGGTCAATCTTCGAAAAATAAGCCGCTCCACTCAAACAATCCATCATATCGTCCATCCTAGGAAAGGGAAACCTGTACCTAACCGTAATTTTGTTAATAGCCCTGGAATCCGTACACATTCTCCACTCTCCTCCTTTCTTTGGAGCCAAAACAGTTGGTACTGCACATGGGCTCATGCTCTCTCGAATCAAACCTTTGTCCAACAACTCCTGGACCTGTTTCCTAATTTCTTCATGGTCCTTGGGACTGATGCGGTAAGCTGCTTTATTTGGCAGGCTTGCCCCTGGTATAAAGTCAATGCAGTGACTAATACCTCTTCTTGGTGGCAATTCATCTGGAGGATCATCTACCACAATGTCTCCAAAGTCCTGCAGCAACCTCTAAACTTCTTCAGGCAAATCTGAAACCTGTGTATGAAGTACTACTACCTTTGGTCTTCTTATGACAGCAAAATTTATCTCGCTGTCCTCAATCTGTTTTATAAATTCTTTTCCGCCTAACAGCAACGCTTTCACTCCACTAGCTTCTGTTGTATTTTCCTCCTTGATGGGTACAAGCGTATGCTTGATCCCATCTTTCACAAACTTATAGCAGTTGGTTTTTCCATCATGAACTGCACTTCTATCAAACTGCCAAGGTCGTCCCAACAGTAAGTGTTAGACATCCATTGGCATGACATCGCAAAGGATCTTGTCCTTATACTTACCGATCTGAAACTCCACCTCACACTATTCATCAACTAACAGTTGATTCCCCTTCTACAGCCATGACACTTTGTAGGGAGTAGGATGTTTTAAATTTTTTAATCCCAGCTTTTCTACCATCTCTACAGCTACCAAATTATCGGTACTCCCACTGTCAATGATCAACTTACAGCACTTACCCCGTGACTTGCAAACAGTGCGAAACAAAGCCTTTTGCTGATCTAGTTCTGCAACTTCTTTTGCTGGTTTTAACAGCACTTTATTTAACACCAAGGCTTCGCCTGTCTCTGGTGTATTCTCTGCTTCTTGAGGTGTCTCCTCAACATCCTCCGGCTGAGCAACATAGGTTCCTCTCCCACCTGCTGGTTCACCTTCAGGAGTCATAAGACTTGTGTCCCAACTTATGACAACGGTAACACTGGACAGTTTCCCTGCCTCGACCAAATCCTCGTCCTCTCTGAGCTGGTCGTCCTTCCCTGTTGCTGTTGTCTTTATCTGTCGTACCAGCAGATTTGGAACTGCTGCCTTCCTCATTTGAGACTGTACCTCTCCCTCTGACATACACCTTGCCTTTCCCCCTGCCAGAACCACCTCCCCTCTTGGAGTTCTATTTTCTGTTTATTTTCTCCTCTGCCTTCAGTGCAAACTGATAGGCCTCATCCAACGTCTGTGGTGAAAGGATACCAAT
>APFE030027132.1:0-16875 GCA_000404065.3 Pinus taeda
AGCACCACCAAGAGACCTAGTTTGCATAGGTCCACATACATCAGTGTGAATTAATTCAAGTATATCATACTTTCGTTTCTCAGTATGAACAGGAAACTCTTCTCTATGCTGCTTACCAAGTGCACAAGCTTCACATGGTAAATTTTCACACTTCATAATAGGAAGACCTTCAACCATTGATTTCCTTTGTAACAACGATAAATCATTGTAATTTAGGTGCCCATACCTGTGATGCCATAATTCTGCTGTCGATGTCTCGTTGGATGTCAATGCAACATGGCGCTTCACCGTCACATCCAATCTGTATAATCTTCCAACCCTGGTACCTGTAGAAACAACCCTGTAGTGGTCCTGAACATCTTTCACTATACACCCCAATTTACCAAATTCTACTTTTAAATTATTATCAGTGATAGTGGAAACATATAGCAAATTCTTTTTGAGAGCAGGTACATACATCACATTATAAATCTGTCGCATTTGTCCATTAGGTAAGTACACATTTATTATGCCATAGCCTTGAACTTTAAGTGACCTGTCATCTCCTAGGTAAATGTGTGTACCATCAGATTTCTCATAATATTTATCATACCATTCTTTATTACATGTCATGTGTGTCGATGCACCAGAATCTATAAACCAGGCATTCTCATCATCAGTTTCAGTAGACAATGCAGCATCAGAAAGAAATAACTTAAGATTTTTAAATCCATCATTCACTGAGGTGTCTGTGTTTATGTAATTTCCATTATGCCTACCATGTCTTTGATTTGATTCATTATTCTCTCTCCTATAGCAATCTTTAGCCAGATGTCCAGGTTTTCCACAATAATCACATTCAATGTTCCTTTTAACATAAGAATCAAGAGGTGCCATACCTTTTTGCTTTGCTTAAAAACAGCCTCTGTTCCTGTCCCATGGTCTCCCTCAGAATGGTCTTTTGCCTCTTGCAGTTAAAGCCAAATCAGAACCATTTGACTCCAGTTCAAAATTTTTCATGCGCTCTTCTTCTTGAAGAAGAATTCCAGCCAATTCTTCAAATGTAGGAGGTGTTGGTCTAGCTTAGAGAGCTGAAATAAAAACTTTATAGTCTGGGACTAACCCCTTTAAAGCAACAGTTACCAAGTCTGTACTAGAAACCTTTTCACCAATATCACCAAGCTTATCACTGAAATCTTTAATTCGGGAAACAAAGTTGCTAATGCTTTCAGTGGCATCCATTTTGATAGATAGCAGCTTTGTTTTTAAAATAAAATACGGTTTGCATTAGTAGTCTCATACAAACCTTTGAGAGTGTCCCATGTCGCCTTCGAAGTTTCGTAGTCCCGAATGTGAGGAATAATATTGTCCTTCACTCACATGTGTAGCAACACCCTTGCTTTCATTTCACGCTTCTCCCAATCTTGAGCAGCAATAGGAGGTTGAGGCTTGGTCTCGTCACCTTTGACAATCCGCCAGAGATTGTATGCCTCCAATACGGTTATGATCTTAAATTTCCAATTGACATAATTTTCTCCATCAAGTTTTGTAGACTCATTTAAATATGAATCTGCAAGGTGATTAGCCATTTCTCCACCAATGACCAAATTCAAAAAAAATTGCAAGCTTCTTACACACTCTATTTCGTTTAAAAAAAAAAAAAAAAAAAAAAAAAAAAAAAACTTCAAACAAAACTTGCAAACTTGCTCCAGAAAAACTGGTTAATACATAAAATGCTACGTATCTGTTAAGTGGCTGTTAGTACAGTGCTGCCACCGTTTTAAACAAAAACTGATAATATGCTCCCACCGTTTTAAACAAAAAACTTTACGCTTCACACTCAGAAAAAAAACAAACCGTATTCACTCAGTGATCACACGCTGGCAAATCTTTTCAATACCCAGGAGTGGTATGAAAGGTTCATGGAGCAGTATGGCCATGAAATGACCGTCAGCAATCCTGAAAGATACCCGTCTATCCGAGACTCAAACGAGTGAATCCTCGACTCTGCGAGACAATTGGAAAACTTTGTAAAGTAGAGAGACAGATATTAGGCTCAAAGACAGACTAATTTTAAATAGAATGTTCTGAGTTGCTGAACTGTCTACTAAGACTGATCAAAGACCGATCCACACAGCGATCAAAGAACAATCCACTCAGCGATCAAAGACCGATCATTTAACTTGAGAAACACTAAGCACACTCTAATGGCAGAGTCACTCACTGCCCGCGAAGAGGAGAGAGGCACAGACAAAAGAGATTTGATACCAAAATAAAACAAATACACAGACAAATGTCACCGATCCAAATGCGATCCACTAACCATGGTCCCAATCAGATTGATCGGAAATCGCCAATCGCCCACTTCAATACAGTCTTCACTTTTACACTATCTAAAGAAATAAAACAAATACACACACAAATACACAGGCAGAAACAACAGCAACCGTTAGACAAAGCTCACAGAGCTTCATTAATTTATTTGGTCAATTACATCACACTTATATAGGAAACTCACTCACCTAAACTTCGTGAATATGTGCAACCAATTCCTAACCACTCACAACTAATTCTGTTCAATCACTCACAACTAATTCTATTTCTGCATTATTTTCACATAAAGTTCCCATCCGATTATACAAAGCTGAATCAACTCTGGAACCCGATCTAATTTCAATTCAATTTATAATAATTCAGCTCCATTTCAGTGCTATATGTCATGATATGTAATGCTACAAGAACCAATAACGCAGCGAGTAAACCAATATGTCATTCCAGATCCACATCAAAGTTTCAATCAAAGACGAGTCAAGAACAGGAAGGATTAAAAGAAGGCGAGAGCATTTCATCCAGATTCATTCTTTCTCCTTTTAATTGCCTCACAAAAATGAACCAATGGAAATCAACATATTTAACTCAACATATTTAACTCAGCAATCCAAGTTTTCAAACAAACTCCACTAATATCTGAAATACATTAAAACAGTACTTCATACAAATTAATTTGACACCACACAGAACCGCGTTTAGTTCAATCCATTACGCAGATCAATAAGGATATTCAAAAATAAACAGAACAGAGTCTCGCCTCATCATGTCATACAAATAATGGTCTCTATTATTGTAAAACACCGTCCTCACATATACATCGGAGCTTTCGCTCTTGCCAATATCACAAAAACTGATCACTGTTTTTTTTATTACACATCTCACTACCAAATTTGAGCGTAGCGCTTCACACCAAGCTTCACACTCACCACATCCCTCCTCTCGCTCTCCTCCAAAGAATCCCCCCAGCTCATTACAATTTTCCTCTATTTATTATCCACTCTACTAATTCTCCTAAATTATCTAATAAAGTTTCATATTTTTTTTCAAGAAAGAAAATAATTCTTCTATTTCGTTTCTTTTCAACCACACCTAGATTATGAGCTCTATCTCAAAATCCAAAATAAGCTAATATCCTATTTATTACAATAACAAATTATTTGATGAATCCAACCTCATGAGTAAATTGATTTTTTTTTACTAACAGTAAATAAATTTCACTGGATTTAACCACAACATGTGGACAAATCTCCATATTGCTAGTTGGGTCTAGATGCTCCTGCATCACTTTGGTGTTTAGTTTAGAAATTTTCCTAACTAATTGATTGTATGATTAGAATAGTATTTCTATCTTAAATTTATATTGATATATTTGTATGTGTGTTTAATATAATATAAAACAATTTTTTTTTGTGTATCTAGTTTCTTAATTTAGTATGAGAGCAAGTCGCTGTAAGTAAACTCTTTTATCTGAAGGCCCACCTATCTGTAAGAAATATGTAAGATTTATTTGTTGTATTATTATATTAGAGATGTCGATTACATTAACATATGTGATCTAGTGCATTTAACTTTGTAGATCTATGAATTGTGGATGTATTGAGCTATTTCAGCTAGTACAATCCATGAGGACTTTGATATCATTTTGTGCAAAATATTTGATGGAAGAAAGACTTCCAAACAATAGGAATGGAAAATCAATTATAATTTTTATATTGGAGCTCTATGTTTGTATTACATTGACTTTCTCTACACTCCAGAAAGAGGTCAATTTCTTCTTTTGTGTAAGCCTGTGCGACCTATGCACGGAGGAAATGCAATAGATCGTAGTAGTAGAGGGTGCGAAAACCCATGAAAAAGATGTTAATTCATCACATGTTGGTGGGAGGGAGATGTAAAAGAGATGTCGATCCAATTGTTCCTTCAGGTTTTTCTTGGTTGATTTTGATGTGATATGCGTTGAGTTCGAAAGTAGACCACGATTTGAGTTTTCAGATTTTGTCTACATAACATGGAATGATTCATTGTCAATCTAAAAAGGAATATAGGTTTCATCTCATTTATTTTCATAATGCTAGTTATTAATAGTGTCCATGGTTCTTCCAGTTGTCATATTTTGAAGGGAGCCTAGATTAGTTGCTACACCATGTGGGTATTGGTGAAGTGAGAAGTCAAGAATTGTTATTCTTGTACTGGGTTGTGGCTTTTGCCACCAAAAAAGCTATTCTAGGGCAGATCTATGTCTCACTATTACATACTAAGGAAAGGTTTCCATTATTGCTGGTGAATTCTATGCAATTACGAGCAACATGAAGTCAACCTACAGGAAATAATTCAAATTCTTGAACCGCAACATAAATGATAGATGAAATTTCGACCAATGGAGTACAAGAATAAATTTGTTTGAGTGATGTGTTGAGGAACTCTACGATAATTTTGGGACCTATGCGATTTAGGCAGCTACCTGTGTATTATCCAAAGTATGCCAACACGATTTCGATGGCGTTGTGAGTTTATAGTAGTGGAAAGTTTTGTTATTTTTTCTTTGTAAATTATATGATGAGGAATTACTAAAATTAGATTGTCATCTTGTAATAACTAAACATTATCTTGATAATTTTCTTATATGATTAGGGATTAAATATATTATCACTTATGTATTTTTGTACATGGAAGTTTGTCCATAGAATAAGTAGTAGTTCAATTTAGTTTGGTACTTTTTGATGTACAGAAAGATCCCTCATTTGTTGAAGTAGTGATAGTCATGTCCTAGTGAGTTTTTGTGACATCTTGGGATGTTTTTCAATAATTAAATTTGGAAGATTTGTGATTGTGGGAGTTTCATAATGGAAATTGGGAATCTAACTTGCCTACTACACCTTCACTAGGGTTATGAGGAGTTCACTCTATGTGATATCAAATTTTTTAAAGAAGCTATTGAAAAATTTGTAAACAAGAATATCAATAACATGTACTTGTTAAGAGAGATTTAGAAATTTAAATCCTACTTATATTGTACATATTGGATGACATTACTCATCATAAATGTAATTGTTATGTGAATTGGTTAATTATTAATTAGTTAAATAGAAGATATTTAATCTAATTAAAATAGATCCTACTTTAATATTTAGTTCATAAATAATCTTAATTAATTAATTAATAATTATTAAAATAAATTTATATCCTAAATCAATAATAAATATATCTATATGTATTTAAGACAATGTAAAACAAGTTTTTATTCTGCAATTAGTTTCTTACAAACTTGCTCCCTTTATTCACATACCATCATCTTAGAGACTTGCTCCCTTTATTCACATACCATCATCCATATTATTCCACTATGTTGTTTCACTATTAAAATTCCAATAGTTGATGTGACAGCTTGAGATTTCTGGATTTTTTGTTTTTCCTGTAACCTTTTTTATTTTCCATTATTTTAGTTTTAGCATTATTATGTTATCATTTCAAATAGAAACAAAAATACCCATAGTTGCTGTGATAGCTTGAGATTTCTCGACCTTTTCTTTTCATGTAATTTTTTTGTTTTCCACTACTTCAGTTTTAGCGTTATTATTCTTTCCATGCAACTTTTTTCGTTTTCCACTATTTCAGTTTTAGCATTATTATGTTATCATCTCACATAGAAACACTAGCATGAGACAAAAGTAGGTTTGAAATTTAGAGTAAATATTTTGGTGATAAAGCTTATAATTATTGTTTGGATGGGCGTATTTTAAAAATAATTTTGGGAAGATTATGTAGGCATCTGTGGTCCTTTGAGTTATTATGATCCAATGTTAGAAAAACCTATATATCCTGGGAAGCTACTCCAAACATCTATTAAAAAATATATCAAAATCTTCTTCGTAAGAATGTTATCAATGTAAAAATCCTTTTTGTAATAGTCATATCTAAAAAATAAAGGAAGAGTCCGATTTTTCATCTATAAATGAAAAATTCATATTTAAAATCTAATTCATATTTAATCGGATTTTAAATGTTCAAAATATATTTAGCCATATGCAAAGTAGGAGTTGAAATTTGAGAGCCAAATTGAAGTGTTGCACCTCACAGTTAATGAAAGACTGCATGGGTAACCAACGACATATCCAAACTCAATAAGATCACTGTCCATATTATTATTATTGCAAGCTCAGAGCTTTGCCGAGTCTATTTGCTTGTGATTTGAAATCATAACACAACTGAATATTCCAAATAATAAGTGAGATTTAAATGGCATAATCCCAGTTTAAATAGCATCAAGCTCCATATCACCTCTTAGTTGAATCTGTTTAATTGTGATTCGAAATCATAACCTAACTTAACTGATTGCCCAATTTCTAGGTTTATGGCTTGGGCAGAATCAATTAGGTGCTAATGCAAGGCAACACCAGTGTAATAATGGTAATGACCATGCTGGGGATATACAAAAAAAATTATCTTGACTAAAGAATAAACAATAAACTAGAGTGATGTAAGCAACATTGAAAGATTGCCGATACCAAAGCAAACTGTATTCTTCTGAAACGTGCAAATCAGATGATAAAAATATTGTTACAATATCTGATGAGGAACTATAGTTCCACATCTGAGGAGAGAGGGAAGGAACATACCTGGAAAATGGTTTATTTTATGAGCTTTGGGATTTAACTGTGTTTGGAATTTTGGTTTATGATAGCCTACATACTTACTCTTTCAGTTGGATTGTTATAGAAATCATATTTATAATGGGGATTGTTAAATAGATATACTATATTTTATCTTTCCAAAATTATAGATTTTCATAATTTCTTATGTAATTAAAAAATAAAATAATGAAAAATATTTTATTTTAAAAGATAAAAGAAATTAAATAGTTTCAGCAAACCAAAAGAATTACAAAATTTTCAGTTTAAAGAGGTCAACTGAGAAAAAAAAGAACTAAGTGGTGAAAGAATTTTCTAAGAACTCTATTACAGTATCAAAGTCATTGACATTTTTATTAAGAATTTTATATTTAAAAAAAGCAAACCAGAAACTTATTTGTATATGTAGATCTTATTCCAGATTGCTCAGTGAGGGCTCAAGAATGAAACCCAAGAGTCCGAGAAAAGCCTATTTGAAAGGAAGTTTTATTCATGCGTGTAAATATTATGAAAGATAAGCCTATTTGAAAGGAAGTTTTATTTGTGCATGTAAATATTATGAATCCATCACTATTCATAATGCAGACACTCGAATACTGCTTGAGACAATCAAGGCAAGAAGTTAAAATTTGGGAAAAATGAACCAGATGATAAATGCAAATAAGGTCAATCATCAACGAGTAGAGGGGGCTATCAACGGGATTTTGTCTATGTGGTAGAGGGGGCTCCCATCTATGGCAGAAAGCCATAATGGCTATGGCCAAAGAATGGAGGGGTAGTGAAGCAGAGGCCATAGGAAGTTAATTTGGTTGGCCAATTATCCAATTGATTTGCATCATGAGGAGAACAATAACTGAATAGTAGAAAAGTAAAAAAATAGGTGTTTAGACCATGTATGTCCAGTTTCGCTGTCAATTTCTCCCATCTGATAGACTGAAACTTGTTTCAACTCCTGCATCTGGTCTTTTCCTTATTAGTCAATGTAATGAATAGAACAAGGCTTAATTTAGGTTTTGTTACTGAAGCTGATGAACAAATCCAAATTTTTAGGATTTGCAACTAAAAACAATCGTGATTTCCTTGTTATTGTGAAAATGGTAATAAAAACACCTTCGTACCTCACTCAAAGCATTGAGAGGTCTAGTGTGGAATGTTGAAGAAGCTTGTCTTGTTTGTGCATTATGTATATTCTGTGCATCCCTTGAAGGTTCAATTCAGTTTTTCTATGCATATTTGTGTTGTTGGAATGAGTTTCCCTATAGCGCAGAGGTCATTTTATTTTCTAAATTAAATTATACACTGCAAGTTATAGTTGGGCAAGATAAATTTCCATCAATGTTTGTGTGCACGATTTTGAGCGAAATATAGACTGAACTTGATCGAAGTTTCCTTTATTTTATTACTTCGACACAAGATCAACAGAGGAACACATCCCCCAAATATTTTCGGAACAATACACAGTTGTTGGATAGGCATATGGTTTCATTTATTTTGTTCAATGGTTTGTTGTGGAAGTGGGTTAATCCCCTAGCAATAAATTGGAGTAGGACATAAAGGAGTGCCCCGAAGGTTTCATACCCCTTTGAAAAGACAAGGCTCAGAGAAACAGTGGCTCTGCATTCAGGAATTAAATCAGAAATAGGTTTTCGTTCAACTACACGATCTCAAATGCCCTAGGTTCTACATCATAGCCTGTTATTTATCTACACTATAGTAAACATACTATTATTTTTCAAATGTAATGAAAGATATTACTATGTATTTTCTAGAAAAAAACAAATATCTTCCACAAAATATTTTTCCAGCCAACCTTATTTAAAATGAAGCTCTTCCCTTGACGCGCCAAGCCACAGATGGAAATAACACCGAGAGGCCCTTTCATGAGATGCAGAGTGTCGAATACCTTAGGGACCATTCTAAAGTTTCCCTTATCATGGCATCAGACTAAGGGCCTCGTCGGGCGAGCTAGATCCGTGATTGTGGGAGTCAAAGGACTTGCTGGACAGAGATCAACTTCTTTCTTCTTAATCGGCCTGTCCAAGTTTGAAACCCTAACATCTCCATCATCTTTGAGAATGGTATGAATACAAAAGGTTCAATGGGGGCTGCATGTTTTGGTTGCTAAGATCAGATGAAATCGATTTTATAAATTGGAGTTTTCATAGAATTGAGGGCACACGACAAAAAATTAATTGCAAAAGAGAAGGGCTTCCATGGAGGGGATGGGAAGGAAACGATGTTGACTTTCATGACTTTGGCGCTCAGAGGAAGCAAAAGATAAATCGATGTTTTTTCCTGGTAGGGTATATAAATTTTAAGAAGTTTGGACTTTTTCCATTTGAATTTTATTTTTATTTTTTATACATTAAAAATATAAAGTTTATTAGTTTATATATATATATATATATAATTTAGATTTTTATTAAAAAATAAAATCAGAAATAATGAAGTTTTTAATAATTTTCAGTAATCTATTATTATTAAAGAGAAAAGAAAAGAGTTGTAATAAAAAAGAGTATTCTTTTAAAGATTTAAATGGAAAAATTGTATATTTAATTTATATTTATTTTAAAGTTAAATTTATTAGACATCTAAAATGATATTTGTAAACCTATAAATTATTTTTTGAGTGTAAAATCTGTGAAAATATTTTCATAAGATATTTGATTCCTCTGCAAGTTTCATATATCTAGGATTAAAATGGATCTAAGTTAATTTCTAAACCAGAATATATCCATTTTAATTATAAATATACCAAGTACTAAAAGAAATCAAGCCATTGAAGATGTAAATGTCTTCTTCAATATTTAACTTGAAAAATTTTTACACGTAGGAATTTGATCTCCTATTTTTTAGTATATAACTTTGAGAAATGTTACACATTTATAAATTTGACCCCTCAACAGTGGATTTAGAATAAAAATGGATATATGACAAATCTTGTGAATACATTATTTAATATTACATATAAAATTTAAAAATCTTTATATCTATATATATATATTATATATAATATTATATATATACTTTTATATTTTAATAAAATATTTATAATACAATATATTCATATAGATATAATAAAAATGATATTTTATTCGATATATTTTATAACTTGTTTTAATTTAATTTCTTAATGTGACATGCATAGCAAAAATTATATATGCAAACTCTTTGGTGGATATTTGTCCACGACTCATTGTGTTGACTTGGAGGAACTGCAAGGTTGGTATCGAACACATTGCAAAAAGGTTGGGTTGATTTTTAGTTCGTCCAAATCTCGTGGACATGATGGGGTATATGCGATCGTGGGTCTCTCTCACAACTCCCTTTAACCATGCTCCGATCATTTTACATTGGAAGGGAAATAGGATGTGGAAAGGATTGATCTTCAAGTTCAACAAAGCTTTGCAGGCCGACGATGATTTTTGCAAGACATTTTGTAAATCATTGTCCCCGTTGTTTGTAGATGATGGATTATCTTGGAAGGATGTAGTTTCCTTGAAGCTTGACATCCTTAAGAGGGTGTTAAAGATATGGGAGCGAGAAAAAATGGTTGCACGTCAGAAAGAGCTGGAGGAGATTGAGGCAAAGATGGTTCACATAAATTACTTTATTTGATGTTAGATTTCTTTCATGGGCATAAGTTGATGATTTATGGGAGTTGTAGGCTCATAAATGATACATCCTTAGACTACATGACGAGACATGGTGAATAAAAAACCATGTTATACAATTAAAGGTGGGGGACAAAAACACTCATTTTCTCTAGAGGTATGCTACGATGTGCAAGGAAAAAATGCTATTGGGGAGGCTGTACTAGTTTGGGGTGTTATCTACATTTTAAATCCATCAAGATTGAAAAACATTCATCATATAAGGGAAGAAAAAGTATATAAAAGGTGTATGGTAGGCTTGATGAAGGTTCTTCCAGAGATGCATTTCACTATCAGGATCCATTCGGGCATGTTTTACATGTATTTGGAGGAATGGTTACATGTATTACATTCTGTTTTGTCATGTCATCAATGTATATCATTGTT
Organism: Pinus taeda; assembly: GCA_000404065.3. NCBI lineage: Eukaryota > Viridiplantae > Streptophyta > Pinopsida > Pinales > Pinaceae > Pinus > Pinus taeda. Next base: position 10,979 of record APFE030027132.1, read on the forward strand.
CTTAGGTTAAAAATAGGTCCTAAGACCATTTGGATGAATGATCTAAGAAAAAAGCAAGCTTTACAAGATGAACATCCAACTTGAGTCCATGCCATCTAGCACTAAGTTACACATGGGTTTCGTCAAAGGCCCACTTGAGTCATGAGGTTGGACACCATCTTCAAGGAGGTGGTTGGAGGATTTTGTAGGTAAGAAGGGGTGAGAAATAACCTTAATGGAATAGCTTCCATTTATTTGAAGGTGTGTTTCCCCCTCAAGTAGAAATTTGTGGTAGTGAGGACACATTTTCACATATTTGGACGCATATTTCACTTTTTGAGGTTTTTGGGGTTAAGTACGTTACCAAAATTCAACCCTAGGTGACTATTATCCATATGATCTGAGTTAAATATATTAATTGCTAAATTTAATAAAATGTAGAAATTACTTTCAGATCATAGCATCAAGTACAAAATAATTGAAAATTTAAGCACTAGAAGAATAAATGACTTTTGTAGATACATAAGTAATTTATTCTCAAAATCAGCTTTACATACCGCATGAAAACCTCCAAAAGTTACTAAAATAAAAATTGCATGGTTATCACAATCATCTGAAAATGAGGTATATGATGTACACAAAAAAGAAGGGTAGGAGTTGTACGATTGTTGTATTGTTGCATATGTCCATACATGTCCATATGATTGTACTGATTCTTTGTACAACTTCCTTTCAACCTATTGAAAACATGTAAGTTCATCCTTATTGTGAATTTATTTCTCTCAGTTGTTCAATGTGGACAATACCTCTCTATGTTGTCTTATTTATGCTTTTCTGAAACATGTACAAGTTCTTTCTTGCACTACATTACTCAATGTACATATTGTTCAAGACCTTTTCTTCATAGCTAGAAGAGATCTTGCATGAGGAGATACCATGAGGTTTTTAACACAATTAAACTCTTAGATGAATATTAAATTCATGATTTAAAAGGATTTCATGAAATAGAAAGTGGCAAGTGGAAATACGGACCCACTTTATTCATTCAAAAGATAAAACAAAGTGCTCCACTTGATAAGGTTAAGGGCCTTGAAAATAACCATGAAGAAAATGGCACATGGCCACCAATTGAGCCACCATAGAATAACTCAAAGAATATTTGGTAAGAACCAAAATGATCATGAAGCCTTAACCATGGCCACTCCAATGCGAGCCAACAACCCACAATAATTGATAACCAAATAAAAATGTATTGAGAATTCAATAGGGCAGTAAATATGTTAATTCTCTTTAACTTGATAGTTGTGTGTGTTACATTTTTCCTTATTAGCTTTGTTCCTTATTATTACATTGTGAGATACATCAAACAACCACAAAAACAACAAGAACAATGACATAATATATAGGTTGTAAGCTAGGGCCAAAATCCCTCCTCTTGAGAAAAAAACCCTTAAATATCTTCTCTTCTTATAGATTATTAAATTAACGAATACCATGACCTAGTGATTTAGATAAGTACCCTCCAAGATCAAGATGAATTCAGCCTCCTATTGCAAATCGAAATTCTTTTCTCTCGGCAACTGTTGCAACTACTGTTTCTCCTCTTAGAGACATCAATATCCCTTGAATAGCCTTTTCTTCCCTTTGGCTGCCTTTCCTTGAAACTTAGAGCTAGTGAGATGCACTAAGTGACCTTCACTTGCCTTTCCTCCTCTCTTTCCCTAAAGATCAAACTAGAGATAGTCTCAGCATGAAGACCCTAACTTCAACTTTCACAAGAGAGAGAGAGAACTAGCCCAAGCAATTCAATTTCTTCAAATTCATATTCATTCACTATTTCTTTGACATTTCTTCTTCCTCTTCTTCACATAGAATGAGATGAGTGAGTGTGTCTAATGGAGGAAAAGTTCCTCTCTCTATATAGGATCTGTGAAGGGTATACATGGTTCTTTATGTAGGCTAACTTGATCTTGAAGGTATTTAGACACTTTAAAGATGTCCTCCAACGCAATGTGTCTCACAGAAGGCCTCAAAAAATCTCTTCCAAAATTTTATCATCATTAACAAAATCATCAATATAAACTAAACCAAACATGATTCTAAGATATTAGGAAGAGACTTTGTTAGTATATCAACTACTTGATTTTCTATCGAGACATACTGCACCAAGTTCCTTACACACCAATAGGATATTTGCTACTTGTTTTATGAAGAAATATAATTATATTAATGAAACATGATGAATACATAACCAGAAAATGTTAAATCTCAAAATAGTTTTCTGAAAAAATTCCATAGCCTAAGGAGAACATATAGATGAACGAGATAGTAAATATGAGGCTCCCATAATAGGTACAACTTAACCTCCACCCATCAATATCTCATTTGAGTAGTTTGAATTTATTTGATTGTCCCTCTTTAATGCATCCGCCAGTAAACCACATGAACTATTGAAGCCTAGTATTTTCATATACTAAAAAGGCTTGGTTGATCCAATCCCTCTACTCTACTACTTCTCACACGGATACATTGTCAATATATTGTGTGTAAACTCAAGATAATTTTTTATCCCAGTTTTAGTATCACGAATTAAATATTCCCATCCATTCCCTACATTATTTTGTATAAACATAAGAAGGAGACATGAAAACTTGACTTACTAGTGACATGACTTCTAAATAGTCCACAACATCATAAGATGATCCATAGAAACATCACTAGAAGTCAACCCATATTAAATAATTACCAATTTAATAATTCATTATATAGTTTGATATATGTTATTTTCTAAATAAACCATGGTTGACAATAGTTTTGTTAACAATAGCAAAAAATCTTATATAACAGAATATGTTTGTGTGTTTTTTCATTAGAGAAATCAATGTTGATCATATTTTGATGCAGGAGCATCGGGATTAGCCAGCAATGTGAAAACTTGTTGACATGTTATGGCTAAACAGATTCAAATTCATTAACTATTGGTCACAACCAATTTTACTAAGAGGGTTAGATCTCTCAAATGGTTTGTTATAATTCATTATTGTAATAAGTTGAGACTATCTTATTTTAGATTTAGTGATAGAGTTGTTTGAATATGTGTGAGGGAGAGCTAGGAAATAGAGGATTTGTTGTTAGATCTCCTTATAATAGAAGATTGATGTTATATATTGTTAGAGGAATTATTTGAGAATAAAAGAGGGAAAATGTAATAAGTGAGAGCTGGGAGAGAGGATTGCTGAGTGGAGCGAGGCATAGAGTGAGTGGATTGCATTCCTTTGGAGACAGAGGTCTTTATTGTAATAACAAGTCGAAGGTCGAGACTCTGTTATTTATTTTATTATGAATAAAACACTATTGCGTGCATTATGATTTGAGTAGTCATTGCAGGTTTTAAATTTTGACTTCCTTTCTTTGCATGTAAACACTCCAATGTTGCCCTGTGGTTTCATAGTTTGTAGTGGAAATCCACGCATTTATGACAGATTTGGTGTAGTTTGGGTCCGCAAACGGAAATCCAATTTACACAGGAAATCACGCTAGAACACTTAGTGGATTGAAAAGGTGGATTTGAAAGGTTATGTAATCAGTTGTTGATTTCTATTGGGTCCAGTAATTCCTATATTTATTGCATTGCTCAAACCATTCAGCGAGTGGTAATATGTGCCATGAACCTGGCGATATGTGATCACTGACATATTGCATCGGTGCTTTGGAGTGGAGGTGCCATATGTGTTAAATAAGCCTTTGTAAACTACCGATAGCAATAACGATATCGCATCAGACCAAGGAAGAGTGTTGATAGCGGAAACTTTGTGACAATAGACTACCGATATTGCAATTGGATCATGACTGTCTCATCAGTTAGTTCTAGATCTATGGTGTTAATACATATCTTTGCTTTTAAATGTGGAAAAATCATTCTTTAATCCCTTTTCAATGTTTTGGGTCTCGAAAAGGATTAAAGTGCTAATTAAACATTGAAGGGTTGCTTCGGACATGAGAAAGGGGAAAGCATTGTTTTAAAGGGATTTGGTCACGATAGTGAGGAGGGGTGATTGTGGGTTTAAATATCCATTTGGGTTTTATTAAAACCATTTTTTCCCCTGCATTAGTTTTTGGTATCAGAGAAGAAGAAAGAGATGTTTGCAGTGAATATGACACCGAGGAGAGAAATTGGTTTATGAAAACCAAAACCAAATGAAAAGTGTTGGAAGAATTGTGGAGTTTGTGTGCATGAACGAAGACAATGGACACAGCCCAAAGAAGAGCGCCTAATGATGGAGTTGAGAGTTCTTCACAAGAATTTGCTACAGATGTGGGAGAAGTAGAAGAAGATAATGAAACTGCCAAAGTCCTCAAGATGTTGGCAAAAGTAGGAAGCAAACCTAAGATGGAGATTCCTACGTATGAAGGGAGTGTTGGGACTCAGAAATGTCATATTTTCATCCACCTTTTCCTTCATTATTCCTTACATTTCATCATCCCATTAACCTTTTATCATATCATTATCATACATACATTTGGGTTTCACCTTCTTATTTTCCATTTTATTCATTTTTCTATTACAATTGAATTTATGATTAAATATTAGAAAATATACATATTTTTATATATATATCAAGAATATGTGAGTTTTGTGATGTGTAGGAAATATGTGAAGAATTAATTCCAAGAGACTTATCCATATCTCCTCCACCATATTAAGGAGATAATTATGCAAGCCTATTCCTAAGGAGAAAATCATGGATGATTTGGTTGGCATATCTTATCCAATTCCTAAGGAGAAAGTCATGGAAGATTTGGTTGGCATATCTTATCCAATTCCTATGGAGAAGATCATGGAGGATTTGGTTGGCATATCTTATCGAATATATGTGAGAGATTTGCGGAGGATTCGAAGGGATCATATTTTGTAATAATGGGAAAATAGTTCAGAGTGCTTGAGAGAATATTGGATATGTAATTATGAGAAGGTTATCTTCCACATGTATATAAGAGAGTGCTTTGCCTTCATTTTAATAATGAATATTGAATAATGAATAATAGAGGATGGAGATTAACTTTGATTCATATTCTTTTATTGTTATGGTTTCATGATTTGTAATTTGATTCTTGTAATATAATTTGAGATAGTTTTATTGTTGTGAACTCAGATATGTTGTTTGTCATCCAATTCTTAACATGTTGTATTGCTTTTCCTTTATGCAATTTCCTGCTTTCCTAGTTATTATTTCAATGCCTTCCTAGATTAATTTGATTTCAGTAATTTAGATTAAATTAGTTCCACTTCGGTCCTGCATATATAGTGCATGTGCCTCGTAAGTCTATGAACCTTGGATTCACAAATTAAATAGTTGGGAAAGTACTACAACAGAATTAAACGAACATATTTTCACCCAATATTTTGGCGTCATTGGTCCTTTTGTTTTTAGTTCAATTTTTTTTGTATGCTGATTTTTTTTTCTTTTTTAGGATATCTTTCAACATGATTTAACAATGACTTTCAGCTTGGAACTACTCACTCAGATCCTAGCAGAAGTCTGAATATCTTCTTCCTTGGAAGAGGAGATCTTGACCAGAATTAAAGGTTCAACTACTCCCTAAGAAATAAACGGAGATTCAACATCTGAAGAATCATGAATATCTGATGGCGAACAATCATTTGAACATGAGATCGAGGAAGAGGAATAGCAGATCGGAGAAGAAGAACAGGAGTTACAACATGATCTGAGTGAGAGAAATTGTGCTTATCAAAGCTTTATCGAACAATGGTTCCAGGTAAGTACTAGATTAGATTCATCTTTTTATATTTTAGTTGATTTACAGTTACAACAACTAGACTCATTCACCATCGAATATTTTCATTTTTCATTTGAAAAATTGCTGCTGAATATATTGTTGTTACTGCTACGTGAATG
>APFE030027152.1:2136-34012 GCA_000404065.3 Pinus taeda
CATTCTGAGATTTTCATACTGAATTTTGAGGGTTTGAAGTTTTGCTCGTTTTACCTGATCATCTCCTTCATAGCTCAGAACAATCTTGTCCCATATTTCCTTTGTGGATTTAAATTGCATAACCTTCACGAATTCTGATTGAGATAAATATCCTAGAAGAGTATTGACCGCCTTTGTATTTGTTTCATATTTCTTCTTCTCAGCCGGATCTGTAGGAGTTGCTGATGGAAAAGCACACCCTATGTCTATGATACCACAGACTTCTGTACCAAGAGATTGAAGATAGGCAGTAAATCTTACCTTCCAATATACGAAGTTTGTCCCATAAAAAATCGGTGACCTGATTGATGCTTCCCTCTCGTAGTTGCTCATAATGATAGAACTTCCTTCAAGTGATCAAGCTTCTTCAGAAGGACCTGCTCTAATACCAATTGTTGGAAATAATACTGAGAGGGGGGGGTGGGTGAATCAGTATTATCAAATTTTTTTCAATATATCTTCCAGATTTATACTTTAATTTATTCTTCAGATATTGATCATTAGTTTGTATGTCAGTACCATGTAATAATGAGCAAGAACAAGAGAAACAGATAATCACACCAAGGAACACCAGATATAAGGTGGATACCCAATGTGGGTGAAAACCACCTGCTGCAATATGTCTCTATCTTCTTTCAATTAGAAACTTCTTTTACAATGATTTTGTACTGGTGCAGTCCTTTACCAGTAAGCAGGCTGCAACCTGCAGAGAGCTACAACCCTCTCTCGTTTTCCAATCTCTCCTGGAAGGGAGCTACGACCCCCTTTGCTATTCTATTTCTTTAAGGACCATGTTTCATAAATTTTCAAACTGGATCCATGAACATCAATTAATCATCAAGTACATGTGAATCACCCAATCAACTTTTTCAATCAACCAATGAATCGACCAATAATTTCTCAGAATGCAATAACCAGATCATCAATACCAGTATTCTAAACCCAGAACTCTTCAGCAATATATAAAATACAGCCAACAAATTTTTCAAGATAGGTCTGCAACTTCACCAATAGAGGCCTGCGAATATCCGCAGCTCTTCTGTGTCTAATCTGCGTGGATTCGTACCTGGTCGGTCTTCTGCATTGTGTATCTCCGCACCTACTCCTTCTGCTTCCCTGCGTACCACTTCTCAGATCCGCACCTGAACTGTCTGTCTGACAGCGTACCTTCGCAACTAGTTCTTTTGTTCCCCTGCGTACCTCCACATTGTGCCTTCTTCTGAGCTGCATTCCTCGCACCTGCGCCTTCTGCTGCACTGTGAATCCCCGCACCTGTGCCTTCTCCTACACTGCGGACCCCCGCACTCATGCCGTGGATTGCCTGCGAACCTCTGATTAGGGCCAAATTAACAGTCCTCCAATGTGCTACAAATAATCAGATCCACAGATTTGATCATGCGCCCGAGAGATCACAACCTATCAATAGATTCGCCTTCAATTTCACCTTGATTTAGATCTAGCCTTTAGAACCGATTACCCAAAATTTCAGATCTTAAGATATTCAATTTTCATAAGTGTCTAGCCAAGAGATCTCCTTTCCTTTTTATAGGAAATCCCTTATTCAAACCATGGGGCAAAACCATCGAAAACCAATACAAGGGATCCAAACCGGGGTTCAATAATTTAGATCTTATACCACGGACCAAAACCATAGGATCATGAACGACGGGCTAAATACCAAGGGCCAAACATAAGAAACCCCACGTGAGCGTGCTTCTCTGCATTGGAGTGAGTAAACTGGGGGACCGCACCTTCTAAACGGAGAAACTACAGGTATGACCACACTTCTGGGTCGGCGTACCTGCGGGTCTGCACCTTTTGAATGGTGCACCTGCGAACCCCTTGTTTTCCATCATTTTGAGAGCCTGAACAAAATTTTGCCACTTGAGTGAGTTGCCATCAAGTACAACACCTGAGCCATAGCGCCAAACCTGAATCATAATGTCAACACCCACTGTCATCAAAAACTACACGATACAATCCCTCAGTTGCTCAGTCTGTCTTGAAATCTAAAACTGCGCAAATGTGTCCTCCCGGGACCCATCCCGCAACAGTGCCTTAATTTCATAAATTGTGCAATATTGCCTCTCAGCTGCCCAGGCTGCACTACACTCAGAAATTGCATAGAGCAGACAGCCAGCCTTGCTCTGGAAAACTACGCAAAGCAGCCCAGCAGCCTTGCTCCTAGAAATTGTGTAGAGCAACCCAGCCTTGCTCTAGAAAACTGCGTAGAGCAGGCGAGCAGCCTTGCTCCTAAAAATTGTGCAGAGCCGGTAGCCCAACCATGCTCTTGAAAACTGCACATATCATCTTGACAGCAGTCACTATCCACTGAAACGACGTAGATCTATCTCTCAATAACCACAAGTAAATATGACATGCCAGATGACTCTCAAGGAGTTGAGGAGAAACACCAAGGAACAGAGTTATGACAAGAGATTGGGACCTCATGCAAACTCCGTCAGATGCATATCATCTCAAGGGTAAGTATGGTAAGTAAAGAATATCTTTTGAAGTACAACTCTTAGTGTAGCTTGAAGGACTGCTTGTCATTTTCATATCATTCTATCTTCAATAACATGCATGTTTCCAAATTCATTTCATGTGTTTCCTCTACATGTCTTGCTTCCTTTTCGCTTGTTTGACCAATTGTCGTCTTTGGCATGATAATTTCTATGTCATTTTTGCGACCCATATCTGGAAATGTCGAAAATTTTTCTTTGTTTGTTTGGGTTATATTAGTTATGCAAACACCCATCGCACTCACATGCAAAGTTGTCAGTATTGTCGCACAAGTGTCGTCGCAGTCATTCGAAGATCTATCTCAAGTGTCGCACTTGTCGCTCTTAACCTTTGAGTCAGTCCCACTGAGAAAATGTTTGTATTGTTGGTTTGAGGTGTCTTGTCATCAATTCATGCTAAGTGTGTGATCACAATGTCATGTGTGCACAAGTTCACTTGATTTCAAACTTAGTCATTTTTCAAGAAAATATGTCGACCAGACAGCACTCCTTCAACCGGACCCCAATCTCAGTGAGCTTGCTCTACTGCCAAGAAATGCACAAATATTGAAGTTTTCCTCCATGGTATCTTGCACTACGTAATCTTAAAAGTGAGCCAGTTGACTGTCTCCCAGAACTACACAGAATTTTTCCCAGAACCCGATCCAGTCTGTGCTTCCCGCAAGATCACCCATCAAGCCTCCCCCTAGTCAACCGGAAAAACTAACTTGAGTTGTGAACCAGGGTTGCACTAATCTCCAAAACTGCATAGAACTTGTCCTTCCTGCCTGCAGAAAATGTGCATACATGTTGGACAAGCCTCAACTACCTATTACTGCATTGTCCCGAGAAATTGCGCAAATCTGACAGGCATTCCCCCTCGTGGATCACTTTGATCTCCCTCATAAAATTGTGCAGTTTTGATTGTTACCTACCCTCCTTCCCCAGTCTGCACTCAGCCCAAAATTTATGAAGTTATGTCTAGGAGCCCTCACTGCTTGTGCCAGACTGTCTCCTAGAATTGCGCAATTCTGGCCAGCAGCTCTTGCACCGTGATTATGTCCTCCTCTAGAAAAATTTACAGATTTTCCTGCCAGTTTCTTCCTGCTGCCCCCGCTGCCTTCCTCGAATTAACTGTGCATATTCCTAGCTAGACCCCTGGAAGAAATCCCCAGTCCTCACCTTGAAAAATGCGTAGAATTTCCCAGTAGTTCCCCAACACCCTGCGTGGTCTTCCTCCTGGAAAATGTGCGATTATGCCTCCCTTACAGCTATCACTAATGCCCTGGAATTCTCAAATCTACCTCCTAGTGACATCTATGAAGTTTTTCCCGACAGCGCACTTGAGGCTCAAATCTCGGCCTGAGTTGTGCTCTGCATCATTTCAGTGCCTTGTCCCTCTCTTGAACACCTTCACCAAAGCCTAAAGACATTGCATCATGGTATACTAGGAAATTTTTGGATTTGATGTTGTCTCGTCATGAGTGATTGCAGAAACAGGCACATGGATAGAACATGGCGCGACGACGAATAGGATGAAGAAGGAGTACATGCTAGAAGACTTGCTCATGGTTGAATGAACACATGAAGCATATCGAGCAACAAGTGATGAGGACATATACACATTCGCCATCAAGTGAATACAAAGACCATCGAAGACCCCGTGCACTTTTCCATGTGAAGGTGAAGACATGCTACACCGAGAGCAGGCCATCACTCATTACCATAGCAACTTGACACAGACACCACAATCAGCCAGTACATGTCAGTAGTGTCATGTCAAGTTGTGTCATGAGTTGTCTTGACCACATCTCTACTATGGACCATACTTGTTGTAATAAAATGTACATCAATGTGAAAGTCCAAGAGATGCACATATGAAGTTAAAGAGTCATGTAAATCGAAAAGTCAAAAAAAATCAAATGGTCACGAGGGAAGTCAAAGAGTCACAAGGGTCAGTATTCCCCCTTGGCTATATATACCCCCTCATTGTATGAGCAAAGGACTTTTCACCTTGGCTCCTCCCACATAGCGTTCAGAGTTTGTAGTCTATTATTTTAGGAGCAAGGAGTGGCTCCAATGTCCCACTATTGGGGCTAGTGATGTATGGTGTACAGATGTCTCTTGGAACTTTTGCTTAATTCAGAAGCCTAACTCAGGCCAGCATGTTTTCACGCATGTTTTCTATATGTTTGTAAGATTATTCTTTAAATGTTTGTAATGCATGTTAGCTTAACCTGTACTAAGATAGTTGAACTACTTCGGTTATTTTATTACTTACATTGTTGAAGATGTGTTGTATTTTTTTCATTGTTGTCTCGTCCGTGTGGACTACTTTGTCGGACATTAGACAGACCATATTTGTGTTTTCATGGTTTTAACGACTGTCACCACCACGTGGACTACTCTGTTGGACGGTGTACATGTTTCCCTTGAACTTTTGTTTTCACGACTGCCGCATCCACTGTGGACTATTCCAATGGATGCTGGATATACCCTTGTTATTGTTCGCATGTGTTTCTTCCTGGGTTGGGACTATTCCCTCTCATCAAGAGGCTCACTTTACTCCCCCCCTTTGACAATAAGAGAAACTATACATAGAGCTACATTACGCACTCACCAGGCATACTCACCTCGCTTTCTTGAAGTTACAAGCATAACACTCTCATGTGTTGAACAGAAAGAGCTAAGGAAAATATCTAAGATAATGGAAACCGGGCCATCATACCGGATGGGACTCCTACACCAAACGGTGTGAGGTTTAGTTGGGGTTTCATATCAGAAAGATCCCTTGAATATGGCGGGTCCTGCACCATCAACGGAACCCTTTGAACATCTCAGGCATCATATAAGAGTTATGATTCCTCCTCCCAAATGACTCAATTTTGATGTGTGTTGGTAGTTATTCAGCATGTGGGATCAATAGAAGAGTAGGATGCAGTGGTTTAGGGGGAGTATTCAAGGACTTATTTTCCCATTTATTCCAAAGGGGGGGAATATTATTGGAGCAACTGAGAAGAACAACAATAAAGAAGACCAAGGGGAGCTTATGTTGTTTCCATAAATGTTAAAGGGGGAGATTGTTGGCCAATTGACATTGTCAGATTATGGCATTTGGAATGTTGGAATTGATGTCAACCATACTATCATTGAGGAAAAGATATTTTCAGCCATGTTTCAGGTAACATATGGTCTCAAATCCTACATCAGACCTTCTCCATTGGAAAGTGCTATGAAATATCTTTCCAACGGTATGTGGAATTCCATAAATGGCCATTGAGATCAAAATTTATTGCTAGCTGAAGTAAAGGAGCTTAGAGTCCTTTGAAGCAGGTCAAATATTGGGAGTTAAATTTCGGAAGGCCAAATATCAGAAGCAAGGAGGCATCGGGACCTCAGAATTCTATTTAAAAGAAACCCGAAATATCGGAGCAGGTCATATTGCAATCTTGCGAGCCTAGAGATTTCAAAACCTAAAATATCGGAGCAGGTCATATTGTAACCTTGGGAGCCTAGAGATTTCAGAACCTAAAATGTCAAAGAAGTTCATATCAGAACCTCAGAGCAGAAGGCATATCGGAATATCAGAAGTTGGAGGCCATCTAAGCATCGGAGATCAAAGCACATTGGGAGTCAATATCAAAACCTCGGAGTACTCGGAATTTCAGAAATCAAAATTTCATAAGGCCTTAATAAGGAAATTATTTGAAAGCATCGAGGTTGCGAGGAAGAGGAATTAATAGAGGAAACATTGAAAAACCAAGGACCAATGGACCCTTTCTCTCTCCCAATTGGACACTGGCAGTAATTTATTGGCCCTGGGGAGTTGACATGGAAGATGAATCCAGTGTGATGTGGCAGTATGGAGGTGTTGACGATGTTGGACCTACCAGCATTCAGGGAATCTCCCCAGTATGAAGTCCCAACTAGACCTCACACCATTTGGTGTATGAGTCCCATCTGGTACGATGGCTCAGTTGCCATTATATTAGAGATTTTCCTTAGCTCATGTTATTTAGCACATGAGAGTGTTATGCTTGTAAATTCAAGAAAGTGATGTAAGTATACTTGGTGAGTGCATAATGTAACCTTGTGTCTAGATCCTCTTACTGTCAAAGGGGAAAGTGAAGTGAGCCTCTTGATGAGAGGGAATAGTTCCAACCTAGGAAGAAACACACGCAAATAACAACAAGGTTTCTATCAAGCATCTAGTTGAATAGTCCACAGTGGATATGGCAATCGTGAAAACCAAAATTCAAGGGAAAACATGTTTCTTAATACCGTCTAGTGTAGTAGTCCACATGGGGGTGACAGTCATTAAAACCAAGAAAAAAAACAATGGTATGTCTAGTGTTCGGCGGACTAGTCCACATGGGCGAGACAGCAGTGATAAACAATACAACACATCTTCAACAATGTAAGTACTAAAATAACCGAAGTAGTTCAATTATCCTAGTACAGGTTCAGCAAACATGCATTACAAACATTTAAAGAATAGTCTTACAAATGAATACAAAACATGTGTGAAAATGTGCTAGCCTGAGACAGGCTTATGAATTAAGAAAAAGTTCCAAGACGCATCTGTACACCATACATCACTAACCCGAGTAGTGGGACACTGGAGCCACTCCTCGCTCCTCAAATAATAGACTACAGACTCTCAAGGCTATGTGGGAGGAGCCAAGGTGAAAATTCCTTTGCACATACAATGAGGGGGTATATATAGCCAAGGGGGATAACTGACCCTTGTGACTCTTCGACTTCCCTCATGATTGTTTGACATCCTATGACTTTTCAACTGACGTGACTTGTCAACTTCATATGTGTGTCTCTTGAAAGTTCACATTACATTACATTTGATTACAAAATCACAACCCATAGTAGTGATGTGAACGATACAACTCATGACACAAATCGACATGACGCTATTGACATGTACTAGCTGAATGTGGTTTCTATGTTGAGTTGTTGTGTTGTTGAGTGATGGGTGTGCTCTTGGGGTATGTGTCCCTTTCACTTGCTTCTCGATGTGCTTCGTGTGTTCATTCAACTATGAGCAAGTCTTCTAGCATGCGCTCCTTTTTCATCTTGTTCGTTGCCGCGCCATGTTTCATCAATGTACCTGTTCCTTCAATCACTCATGACGAGACAACATCAAATCCAAAAACATCCTAGTCTAATAGGATGCATTGTTTTCCGTTTCGTTGCAGGTGACCGAGAGAGGGACAAGGCACTGAAACTATGCAGAGCACAACTCAAGCCAGGATGTGAGGCTCCAAAGCATTGTCGAGAAAAACTACGCAATTTCATCAGGAGGTAGATTTGCGGAATACGGGACAACAGTGACAGCTGCGAGGTAGAACCCATCTGGGAGGTAGAATTGTGCAGTTTTCAAGAAGAGGACTGGGCAGGTCATTTGGGGTCCAGTTGGGAATCTGCATAGTTTCTCCAAGGAAGAAAAAGTGGGCAGTAGGAGGCACTGGCAGACATTTCTGTGCAGTTTTCCAAAGTAGGGTTGGATCAAGCTGCGAGGAGCTCCTGGTCAGAACTGCACATTTCTGAGAGATAGTGTCGGGCAATCAGTTCTGTGTAGTTTCTGGGATGAGTGTAGAGTAGGGTAGCAGAGAGCTTACCAGTCAAAACTACATAATTTTCATAGGGAAAGAAGAGCAAGCCTACAAGGGTCCTACCAATCAAATATGCACAAATCTCAGGGACAGTGCAGTGACAGGCAACAGAGGCCTGACTCACAAGCTCTGTGCAGAATCTGTAGATAGTGTGGAGCAGGCAACTGGGTGACTTCTACGTAGTTTTGGGGAGCAATGCAACCTCAGGTCATGGTGCAATTTAGATTTTCCAGAGGACTAGAGGGAGGCTTGATGAGTGATGTTTTAGGAAGCGCAAAGTGGATTAGACTTTGGGATAGATTTTGTACATTTCTGGGAGAGAGTCGGCTCGCTCACTTCTAGGATTGCATAGTGTAGGCTACCCCGGAGGATATCCTCAAGCTCTGCGCAGTTCTGGGCAGCAGAGTAGGGTCACTGAGATCGGGGTCAGGTTAAAGGAGGTTTGTCTAGTCGATATATTTTCATGAGAATGGATAAGTGTGAGAGCAAGTGAACTTTTACGTACATGTCATTGTGATCACACACTTAGCATCACTCGATGAAAAGACACCTCAAACCACCAAGACAACATGCGCTCAGTGAGACCGACATCAAAGTTACAAGTGACAAGTGTGACGCATGAGATAGATCTTTGGACGATCATGATGACACTTGTGAAACAATGTGTGAAACGTTGTGTGTGAGTACGACCGATGTTCATAGAGCAAAAACAACTCATGCACACAAAGACAAACCTTCTAAATCACCAGAACAAAATCGCAAGCATGACATAGAAATCAACATGCAAAAAGACGATCAATGGTCGACCAAGCAAAAAGGGTGTAAAGACTCAACAATATTTCATGGACTAAGCCCGAGTGTTTGCAACCATTGGGGAGAAAACCAAGGAAGGCTCCAAAATTTGGATGCAGAACAAAATTTTGGAGGGTGTTGCGGATGCTACAACATTTGGTGACACACTGGTTGAATACCAGCTTCTCTATTTCGGTTCATTTTCAGCACAGGGCCTTGCCCTTTTAGGGAGTAATGATTTGTGTGCAGGTTAATTTGGCTTCCCCGCTTACTCCATGGGCAGACATGGTTCACCTTGTTCCAATTCAGTCAAACACTACAAAATTTTCAGCTAGATCACAGTGTTTCAAAATCGGGTAGGGTAGTTTGGTTCGTGAGCTTAATATTTTCAGAGTATAAGTTTTCATCTCTAGTGTTGCTCCACTGCCAACAGGCATGGACAGTACCCCGGCAGATTCACACAAGAACACAATATTGCTCCACTACAAGCAATCATGGTCAGTACCCCGATGGAGTTGCATGCTTCACTTCTCTACGGAGGAATCCTTTCTCTTCTCTCGCCTTTGTATTTTTTTGAAATAGGATTGTGCATAGGCACTTATTTATTTTTGGGGCGAAAGAGGGATCCAAACTTATTGAGAGAAGAAGAGGTTGTTCCTTCATAGAAGCATGTAAGACCTCTGATTTAGGTTTGCTCATTTATATTTTTCCCCTTCTTCATTTTTACTAATTGGATAAGCTTGAACACACAAATTAGATGACTGAGTACAGGCATGGAGTTTCCCAATTTGGACACAGGTTCATGGTTTGACTAGAGCTTCCCTTACAGATGGATCGTGTTTTCCATTTAGGCTTCATCGGCTAAAAGTTGCAACCAAGCACATGGGAAGACAAACACAGGACTAGCCAAGTGTTGCAGTGTCACAAGCCTCTTTAACTTCAGCCACATACTTATTCAAAATCCAAAACACCGTATAGGACAGCACTTATTTAGAAAAATGGAAATGACAAGACATACAAACAAATCAAAGCAAAGTAAAACAATAGAACAAACAATGAAAAATACTATGTACATAGGGTGGGGCGTGGCCCTAGATCATTGAAAATAACATTTTAAATCTTGGCCATTGATAGGAAGGTTGTCAATCCTCCCATCAAGTGATTATAGATGATACATGTGTTGGCCAAGTTTTTCATGAACCGTGTACAGATCAATCCACATGGACTGGAAATTCATGTGTTTGCCTTTGTCTTCATGGGGTTTATCCCACTTCAAGACTAAGTCACCCACATCGAAGCTGGCGTTCATTGCAGACTTTCAATCGAACCATCTCTTGATACAGTTCTGGTGGAGTGAAAAGTTTTCTTTTTCTTTCTTTTGTTCTTAGTATAGCTTTTGTAATGTGTCCATACAATGATGAACCAATAGACAGGGCTTGCCTAGGGATTCTTGGGATAACTAGAGAGCATGCAAGTAGATATTTGGTGGAAGGATGGATTATTTTCTGTATACAAGGAAGTATGGAGATGTGTTTAGAGAGGTCTTAGGTGTAACTTGTTTAGTCCAAACTACATTCACTAGAGTGGAATGCCATTTTCGCTGCTTAGAGTAAATGTTCTTTTTTATGATGTGAATGAGATTTTTATTTGTAGATTTGACAATACCATTTCCCTGCGGGTAGTGGTTAGCTGAATTTTTAAGCACAATACCATATTCTAATTTAAAATCATACAGTTTCAACGAAGAGAAGTAAGTTGAATTGTCAAAAAAAAGTGATACAAGAATGACAAACCTTGAAATGATGTTATATTGAAGGAAGCTAATGACTTCCTGGTCGTTCACTTGTTTGAGTTGAACTACTTCTGTCCACTGCATGAAGTAATCTATAGCAGTCAGGATGTAGCAGTGTTTATTTGATGAATGTGGGAAGATTTTCCAAATGATGTCTAAGCCCCACTATTGGAATGGTTCGTCCACTGCAGTTGGCCGCAGCAAGGTTGCTAACCTTCGAGTTTTTTCGGCACATCATTGACAAACCAAGCACTCGTAGACATAAGCGTGTGCATCATTGAACAATGTGGGCAAGTAGAAACTGGCTCTCATGAATTTATGCATAGTTGTGTTACCCGCAAAGTTACCTCTGGCTGGTTTGTCATGCAAATCGTGTAACACTCTCTCTGAATCTTGTGTCTCCAGGAACCTAAGAAAGATTCCATTGTTGTACTTTTTGTAAAGCACTTCGTACACCAACTGATAAGATAAGGCTTTGAGTGAAAGTTCCCTCTTCTGCCACATGGAAAAGTGATAGGGCATGGATTCATTCTCAAGGTACTGGCGTACTTCTTCATACCAAGAGTTTTTGTGCAAAGTGGGTGGTGCTCGCTGTACATTATACATATTGATTTCTTGCTCCCATCTGGCGAGCTCTTCTTCTTCCTCTTGCGCGTGTACCGATTATGTTGCAAGTCTGAAGAGACCATGAATCTTAATAGTGTGAACTAAATTGATATCAATGTCATACTCTTGTAGTCCTCTCATATAGTTCGTACATCTTTCGCCCAGCTCTCGTTGAAAAAGCAGTGATCTAACTGTTGGGTGTGGAAAAAAGACTATGCAATGAGTTTTCAGTAGGTAGGGCTTGAAATGTTTCACCGCCTTGTATATAGCATATGCTTGTTTTTCCATGGTGAGATAGTTGAGCTTGGGTCCCTACATGCTCGCGGTCATGAAGGAGATGAGATGTTCATTGTTCAACTCATCCTTCTGTGTGAGCACTGTAGCGAGTGAATTATCGGAAGCGAAAGTATCAAGCAAGACTTTTTTGTTGAAATCTGGGTTGTATAGTGCAGGTGCATATGTTATTTCCCGCTTGACACAGGCAAACACATCCTTTTCCTTCTTTCCCCAGTTGTAGATTTCTTCCTTATTGGTCATGTCTTGGATAGGTTTAACAATCTACGTATAATCTAAGATGAACTTCCTGAGGAAGTTGATCTTCCCCAAGAAGGAATGCATAACTTTCTTGTTGACTAGGTGAGGAATCCACGTGATAGTTCGAACTTGGTCCGGATCAACCTTGATCCCACTCTTAACGATGATATGCTCAAGGAGGTTCCCCATAGACATTGCAAATACACTCCTTTAGGGATTCAAGGATATCCCATACTTTTGACATCGCTCAAAGATCTTCTTAAGATGGGGTAGGTGGTCTGACCATTTTCTAGAAAAGACGGTCACATCATCAAGGTAAACCATCACACTCTATCTGATGAGACCACGGAAGGCGAAGTCCATAGTGAGCTGAAGGTTGCGCCTACATTTACCAATCTAAATGGCATTCTTCGGTAAGCAAACGTACCCCACTTGGTACGAAACGTAGTTTTAAGTCTGTTAGGTTCTGCTACCAGAACCTGGTTATATCCAGAAAAAATTGTCAAGGAGAGGAAACATTTTTGCTCTAGATAATGTCTGCAAGATGTGCTCCATAGACACTACAGGGTAGTTGTCCTTGTCCCGAGGCCCGATTCAAATTTCAGAAATCTACGCACCAGAGGATTTCCTCAGACTTCTTCGTTACATGAACTAAGTTTGAAACCCAAGTAGAATGATGAACCTTGTAGATTTTAGCATACAAGAACTTATTCAATTCTTTCTGTATGAGGGGTTCAAGTGATAGATGGACTTTTATGAGCTTCTGCTAAAATGGCTTGACCCCTTCTCTAATCAGAATGATGTGTTGGATTATTCGTGTGTCATATGTTTTCAAGTCATCATATGTCCATGTGAATACATCACGGTATTGTTTGAACAGGTGGATAAAGGATTTCCACTCTTTCGATGCGCAACACGTACCGAGATTCATGAACTTCAGATCTTTGTCTGTTTCGAAGTTAATTTGTTCGTGCATCAGTGTGGAACTGTGGGTTTTAGTGTTCCTGAGCCCTTTGAAGTGGTTCTATAAGTCATATAGATTTTCAAGCGAAACCACACCCTTGGGGATGAGGTTGCTTTACTATCATCGGTTGTGTCTTGTAGAGACCACTTGTGCGCGTCTTTGTCTATCGTTGCATCTTTGAAGACGTCAGCATTGGGCATGAAATGAAGTATCTGTTCATCATCATAAAAAACATGCAAATTAGTTATGTTGTCAAGGATAGATAGCTTATACAAAATTTCAACAGTGAATCTATCCCTAAGCAGTGTCATCCTAGCAGCTTCATTTGCCAGAGCATCTACAGTTGCATTACGCATTCTTGGTACATAGATGATGTTAAAATCTTGGAAATTAGAGATAAGCCACCATACTTCTTGTTAGTAACTTTTAAGACGAGGTGAGAGACAGTGTATGGTATTACGTACCTGTTGTACCGCAATCTTTGAATCACCTACCACTTTCGGCATAGCAATGTTGAGGTTGAGGGCTTTCTATAAACCCAAGAAGATTGCTTCATATTCGGAAGTATTGTTTGTGCACTTGAACTCCAAGTGGCTTGAGACTAAGTGTTTTCTTTGCCTTGGGTCGATCAAAACACACCCGTATCCAAAGCCATCCTGTGTTTTGGATCCATCAAAATACAAGGTCCACAAGTCATATGTACAAGGACCACTTCCCATGCTAGTATTTCTAACGCTACTGCTACTATTTTTACAAAGTATTGTAGAAGTTTCATTCCACTATTTCAACAAGGAAGGAGACCCAACTATGTATCTCGTGGGGTGGGGCTCGGTTGTGCAAGATAACACCTGAGCTGCGTTTCCAGAAAGAAATTTCCAAACAAAAGTTTTGTGAAATCCAACGGTTCATTTTGACCATTCAAGGGAGTAACGTTGTGTTTCATGTCTCTCTCTGAAAACACCTGAATCTGGTTGTTTCTTCCCTGGTACAGAAGCCATAAGTGTGACCAATCTGTAGCAAAATATCATTTCAACTTACTAGACCAGTCTCTGCTGAGCAATAGACCATATGCTTCTGGGATGTCCATGATCACAATGTTAATGCACTGGTTAACTCGTCTGTCAGACGATAACTAGATGATCACATCCCGAAGTTCACTAATGGTTGGTACACATGTTTGATCAAGTTGGATGATCTGCACAATTGTATTGCTCCATTGTGCATTTATTTGTTTAGCAATGGAGAGTGGCATGATATTGACTAATGCGCCAGAGTCAACCAAACAATTATGGACATTAAAGTTGAATATTTCGAATGATAACAAAAATGGTGGGCAAAGCAATTTCGCTTATTCCATGTGAAGCACGTTGAGTACAGATGTGATTGACTGGGTAAAACAGCTACCCATAGCAAAGAATTTGCAGCCAGAAAGAATTTTGGACAAGAAGTTTTTTAAGAAGACAAGGGGACAAGAGTACTTCAAGTATTTGGTAAAGTGGAAGGATCAGCCAACCACTAAAGCTACTTGGGTTACAGAAGACATGCTACAGAAACTAGGCAGTTTTGTAGATGAACTCATGGACAAGAGCCCATGAAGAATTTTTTCCTCAGGAGTCTGATGTAGGAGCATGTGACTTAGAGAGAAAAAGTCTTCAAAAATATTCAAAAAAATCCAAAAAAATCTACAGGCAAGGGAGTGGGGTCCTTTAACCAACAATTTCCATGCTTTCCTAGTTTAGGATAAGAATAGAATTAAGAACAAATCATGCTAAAATCATCGCTTATGGATAGTTGTAACAAAGATTTACGCTTTAAATCACTCTATGTAAAAGCATGATTTTGCATGGATAAGGACCGAGAGGACTTACATATTATTTATAAATAAGAAATAACGGGACTCTTTGAGGTAGTCAAGCTCAAAATCATTATCATCTGAAAATATCTCTCTTTGTTCCTTTGAATTAATGGTTCTCTGTTAATTGATAATAGTATGTGTGTATCTGTCCAATTGCTTTCTTCTGAGTTTGAAAATCGATGAATTCGCCTTATTTTCCAATTAATTCTTAAGCTGAAGACTTTAGAATCGTTTTTCCTTCATATCGCCGAGCGCAGGATTCCTAAATTGTTTTATAGAGTTTCGTGGCCAAACTCTGTTTTACACAGAGAAATCATGATATTTCCTTAGACGGAACATAGTTCCAGACCTAAAACTTTATTGGATTTGGTTCATACCCTTATCGGGTCGGAACCAATATCGCAATATCGCAAGTGGAGTAGGGAAGGGACCTTTGGAACCACTGAGTGCCGAAGCCCCGACAGTCCGGACCTTAAACAATGTAGAGAAGGGTGGAAAGGGTGTCAGGTCATCAAGTGTATCACATTGCAAGTTCGGAGCGGGGGATCCAATTCCTTGGAATATCAGGATCACCGATTGTGATCTCCGATATATACGTATATATCGTCGCATTGGAGGAAGGGCCATTAAATGCGTCGATAGTGTATATTGTGTATAACACAATACTTTGAATATAAAGCGTCGATAGTGTTAATTCTTCGGAATTAACATAAATATTGTTAATAGGCCGCTACAGTGGTTCTAAAGCGTCGATAGTGTATTTTGTTCCTTTGAAACAAAACCTCTGTCGATCGTGTATATTGTGTTATAAACGCATTTCCACTTGTTTAAAAGCAATGGTAGTGTATAAGGGCTCTGTGTGAGGAATACCATCGATAAGAAGGGTTGGGTGATCAGAGGAAAACCCATGAGGCTTTTAGTTAACAGTAAAATACTGATACACCAATACAAATAGAGGGAGAAATTTGGCCTAATATTAAAGAAATTGTAGCCATCTTTCAAAATATTGTTTATATTGCCTGCACCCAGGCCACCATTAGTGGTATCAGAGCCCCCTTTTGATACTGAATTGAATCTCAGAAGTAGGAGAAGGAAAGTTAATATGGATTTCAGAGTTGGAAGAGGACGAGGACGTGGACGTGGTGGAAGAGGATGGCTTATTGCAAACACTAAAGTAATGGAAGCTATGCAACATATGCAAGCTAGATTGGATGCATTAACAACATACAGAAATATAGATGATGGAGATGTTAGTGAACCTGAAGTTGAAGCTGCAGAGCAAGAAGTTGTAGCAGTTACTCTTGAGATGAGGTTCTTTCATTCAGTATTGAGATCCACAGCTAGGCCAAATACCGAGGTTCCAATATATGAAGGATGACTGAATCTTGAAGAATTAATAAACTGGATTAATAGCATGGAGAAACTCTTCGACTATGAAGAAACAGAAGATGAGAAGAAAGTGAAATTTGTTGTCACCAAGCTAAAAGGCCATGCAGTGCTTTCGTGGGATGGTGTGCAAGCAGAAAGGAAGAGACTTCGCAAGCAACCAATCAAGAGTTGGAGCAGGATGGTAGCAAAGCTAAGAGGTAAGTTTCTGCCAAGTAATTATCAGCAAACCTTGTTCAGACAGATGCAGAATCTTAGACAATAGGTCTTTGACAGTGAAAGAGTATACAGAGGAATTCTACAAGGTAAGCATAAGAGCTGGAGAAGCCCAGGATACAAATGAGAAGGTCGCTAGATATATGGATGGTCTCAGGATGGACATTCAAGATGAGATAAGTCTACTGTCTACTAAAACAATAGAGGAAGCTTATCAGATAGCACTGAAAGTTGAAGAAAAACTCATGAGGAAGCAGTCTGCCAGAGGGAGAGGTACTTTCCGAGGAAAGGGAAGTCAAGGTGGTAGAGGGAGATCTACAGCACCTAAATATGGAGCTAGCAGCAGCTCAACCCAGCATGCACCCACAGGAGGTGATGCAAGAGGCAAAGGGATTTTTTCTAGAGGAAGAGGAGGTAGAGGAAGAGGCAGAGAAATAAGATGTTACAGATGTAAAAAACCAGGACACAGAGCTTTTGAGTGCCCAGAGAATGCAGAAACAAATCAAAGGAATGCCATTGTTTCTCAAGCTGAGGGAGAAGCGCCAGCAACAACAATGACAGAAGAAGAAAATATACTAGAGAGAGGAGAATCTTTGGTAATTAATAAATTTTTTCTCAAGCCAGCAAAGGAGGTGGTTAAACCATCACAAAGAAAGACTTTATTCAGGACAGTGTGTAAAGTCCAAGGGAAATGTTGCCAGATGATCATTGATAGTGGAAACACTAATAATTTGGTCTCTACAGAAGTCGTGGAGAAATTAAAGCTGAAAACAATGAAACATCCAACACCTTACAAGGTTTCATGGTTGCAAAAGGGACATCAACTGTTAGTAAATGAACATTGTGAAGTGGAATTTCAGGTGGGCAAGTACAAAGATAAAATTGTTTATGATGTGATACCAATGGATGTGTGTCACATATTGCTTGGGAGACCTTGGAAATATGACAGAGGAGCCATGCATGATGGAAAAAGAAACACCTACAAGTTTGAAAAGGATGATGTCAATCATACATTGTTGCCTCTGAAAGAAGAAGATGTACCAAGAAAGAAGACTGATCCAAAAACTATGTTATTAGGAGGAAAGAAATACTTGAAGCAGATTGAAGATAATGAGGTAAATTTTGATGTGATTTGCAAGCCCAAGGTAATAATGACTTCTACGAAAATTTCTGATTTACCCATTGAAATTCAAGAAATGTTGGAGAAATGTTGTGATATTATTGTTGATTATTTGCCAAACGAGTTGCCACCCATTAGAAGAATTAGCCATCATATAGATTTGATTCCTGGAGCAAGTCTACCTAACAAAGCAACTTACAGAATGACTCCTACAGAAAATGAAGAAGTTAGAAAGCAGGTGCAAGAATTGCTTGACAAATGGCTAATTAGGGAGAGCTTGAGTCCTTACACGGTACCAATAGTGCTGAGTCCAAAGAAAGATGGAGGTTGGAGAATGTGTACAAATTCAAGAGCCATCAATAAAATCACAATCAGGTACAGATTTCCTTTGCCTAGAATTCAAGATTTAATGGATTTCTTGAGTGGAGCAAAGTATTTTTCAAAACTATATCTTAAAAGTGGGTATCATCATATAAGAATAAGAGAAGGGGATGAGTGGAAAACCGCTCTTAAGACAAATGAGGGATTGTATGAGTGGAGAGTAATGCCTTTTGGGTTGTCAAATGCACCAAGTACATTTATGAGACTCATGAATGAATTTTTTTAAGATTTCAATGGTAAATTTGTAATAGTATACCTAGACGATATATTAGTTTACAGCAGGTCTGAGGAAGAGCATATGAGGCATTTGAATTATGTCTTACAAAGGTTGCAGTAGGAGAAACTATTGTTGAATTTGAAGAAGTTTTCATTCATGAAAGAGGAGATAGCATACTTGGGTTTTTTTATTTCTACTGAAGGGCTGAAAATGGATCTAGAGAAGATCAAGGCAATCATGGAATGGCCTTCACCCAAGAGTGTTTTTGAGGTAAGGAGTTTTCATGGTCTTGCTAGTTTTTATAGAAAATTCATTAAGAATTTTAGTAAGATAATGCACCTATCATTGAGACTATAAAGAAGGACAAACAACCATTTAGATGGATTGCTGAAGCAGAATAGAAATTTCAGCTGTTAAAGAAGGAAATCACTGAAAAGCCTATTTTGGTTTTGCCTAATTTTAACAAACCTTTTCAAGTGAAGTGCGATGCCAGTAGAGAAGCAATTGGAGGTGTTTTAAGTCAGGAAGACCAACCAATAGCTTATTTTTGTGCAGTCATTGAAGAAATGGAGGCATTATCTAATGTCAAAGGAATTCATCCTTTATTCAGATAACCATGCACTACAGTTTATAATGCAGCAACCAAAGCTCAGCCAGAAACATGCTAAATGGGTAGAATATCTTCAAGGTTTCCATTTTGTTTTGAAACATATAAATGGCCAATCAAATAAAGTTGCAGATGCCTTAAGTAGGAGAAATGCATTGCTTCAAGAGAGTCAAATCCAAGTGTTGGGTTTTGATTTTCTTAAGTAATTATATGAAACCGATTCAGATTTTAAAGAGGCATTTGAGGCTTGTAAAAATCCTACTTTGATGGATAGGAGTAAATGGTTGGATTACTTCTTACAAGATGGACTGTTGTTTAAAAAAAATCAGTTGTGCATACCAAACTGTTCAATGAGGGAGAATTTAATCAAAGAAAAGCATAGTGGAGGATTTGCAGGACATTTTGGCATAGAGAAGACTTATGAGCAGCTAAACAGATTTTATTTCTAGCCGAAAATGAAATTTGAAGTGGAAACGTATGTGAGAACTTGCAAAATCTGTCAACATGCAAAGGGAAGAAGCCAAAACACGGGTTTGTATATCCCATTACCAATTCCAAATATGCCTTGGATATGGTAAGTGTGGATTTTGTTTTGGGCTTACCGAAGACTCAAAGAGGTAATGATTCAATTTTTGTTGTAATAGTCAGATTTTCAAAAATGGCACACTTTATTCCATGTTATAAAACTAGTTATGCTTCTCACATTGCTAATTTGTTTTTTAAGGAGGTTATAAGATTGCATGGGTTGCCCAAAAGTATTGTCTCAGACAAGGATTCCAAATTTGTTGGACATTCTGGAGGACACTATGGAAGAAGCTGGGAACTAAATTAAGTTTCAGTTCTACCTATCATCCACAAACTGATGGACAGACTAAAGTGGTCAACAGGAGTTTAGGCAATCTTTTAAGGAGCCTTACTGCAGAACATCCAAAGCAATGGGATCAAGTGTTAGCATAATCTGAGTATGCATATAATGACTCACCTAACAGTAGTACAGGATAGATTCCATTCCATATTGTTTATGGAATGCATCCAAGAGAAGTAGATGAGTTAAGAAACTTGGGAAAAGAAGAGATGAGAAGTGAAGAGGGTGAAGACTTTGCTTCAAAAATGCAGGCAATACATGAACAAGTGAAGCAACAGCTACAAGATAGCAACATCAAGTATAAAACTAGAGCAGACGCAAAAATAAGAGAGGTGAACTTTGAAGTTGTAGATCTGGTTTTAGCACATCTCAGAAAGGAGAGGTTTCCAAAGAGGGAGTATAACAAACTGAAGTTCAAAAAAATTGGACCGTGCAGAGTATTGAGGAATTTTTTTGCAAATGCCTATGAGATTGAGTTACCCCCTGAAGTTGGAATATCACCAATTTTTAGTGTTGCAGACTTGTACAAGTATGAAGGTGAAAATGCAGATGATACAGCACAAGATCAAGAGACCCAAGAGATTGACTAGGTAAAACAGTTACCCACAGCAAAGAATTTGCAACCAGAAATAATTCTGAACAAGAAGATGTTTAAGAAGACAATGGGACAAGAGTACTTCCAGTATTTGGTAGAGTGGAAGGATCAGCCGATCGCTGAAGCTACTTGGGTTACAGAAGACATGCTACAGAAATTGGGTAGTTCTGTAGATGAACTCATGGACAGGAGCACATGAAGAATTTTGTCCTCAGGAGTCTGATGTAGGAGCATGTGACTTAGAGGGAAAAAGTCTTCAAACATATTCTAAAAATCCAAAAAAAATATGTAGGCAAGGGAGTGGGGTCCTTTAGCCAACAATTTCCATGCTTTCCTAGTTTAGGATAAGAATAGAATTAAGAATAAATCATGCTAAAATCATCGCTTATGGATAGTTGTAACAAAGCTTTTCACTTTAAATCACTCTATGTAAAAGCATGCTTTTGTATGGATAAGGACCGAGAGGACTTATCTATTATTTATAAATAACAAATAACGGGACTCTCTAACGCAGTCGAGCCCGAAAGCATTATCATCTAAAAACATCTCTCTCTGTTCCTTTGAATTAATGGTTCTTTGTTAATTGATAACAGTATGCATGTATATGTCCAATCACTTTCTTTTGAGTTTGAAAATCGATGAATTCGCCTTATTTTCCAATTAATTCTTAAGATGGAGCCTTTAGAATCGTTTTTCCTTCATATCGGCGAGCGCAGGCTTCCTGAATCGTTTTATAGAGTTCCGCGGCTAAACTCTGCTTTACACAAAGACATCGTGATATTTCCTTAGACATAACATAGTTTCGGACTTGAAACTTTATTGGATTTGGTTCATAGCCTTATCAGGTCTGAACTGATATCGCAATATCACAAGTGGAGCGGGGAAGGGACCTTTGGAACCGTCGAGTGCCAAAGCCTCGACAGTCTGGACTCGAAACATTATAGAGAAGGGTGGAAAGGGTGTCGGGTCCGCAAGTGTATCGCATTGCAAGTTCAGAGCGGGGGAACCAATTCCTTGGAATAGCGGGATTGTCGATTGAGATCTCCGATATATACATATATATCATCGTATCAAAGGAAGGAAGGAGGAAAGGCCATTAAACGCATCGATAGTGTATGTTGCGTAGAACGCAATACTTTGAATATAAGGCGCTAATAGTGTTAATTCTTTGGAATTAATATAAAGATTGTTTATAGGCCGCAACAGTGGTTCTAAAGCACCGATAGTGTATTTTGTTCCTTTGGAACAAAACCTCTGCCGATCGTGTATATTGTGTTATAAACGCATTTCCACTTGTTCAAAAGCAATGATAGTGTATTACTGTAAGTCCTTTGGAATTACAATCCTGATAGAGGATAAGGGCTCTGTGTGAGGAATACTGCCGATAAGAAGGATTGGGTGATCAGAGGAGAATCCATGAGGCTGTCAGTTAACAGTAAATGACTGATACGCCAATACAAACAAAGGGAGAAATTTGGCCTGATATTGAAGAAATTGTAGCCATATTTGAAAGGTTGTCTATATCGCCTGCACCCAGGCCACCATATTGTGAAATCCACCCATGGTATTCATTCACGCATGGAATTGACCCGTTGTATTGTGACATCCACCCATGGTATTCATTCACCCATGGAATTGACCCCTGGTATTGTGACATCCACCCATGGTATTCATTCACCCATGGAATTGACCCATGGTATTGTAACTGAAAAATACTTTAAGTAACAAGTCGCATTTTGTAAAGGACAGATTTTCCACCACAATGTAGTCCTTACAGTTATTATCTGTTTTAATAAAAAAAATTCTTTGTGGTTTTGTTTTGTTTCTTGGGCATTCTACTCTTTTTCTTCTGGCATTTCAATTTTTTAGATCTTGAGGGCCTCCCCCTAAGATCTGGATCAGTGATATTAGAGTAGGTTACGATTCCTTGCGAATGAGGGTTTCATGCATATTTCAGTTTCAAATTTTTGCAGCAATATTCATCAAAATTCAAGCCAACCTCCACAAAGCACTTTCTTAGGCCAAGAAGGAAGAATTTTTCTTTTTTCTTTTTTTTGCAAGAATTTTTTTTTGGGCGGTGAGTTTGCAGATTAGATCTGAAACATTTGGTGCAATATTTACAAAAAAAAAAAAAACAACAGATCTGGATTCCTTACGAAAAAATACCAAAATTCAAAAAAACAAATTTTCCTGAATCGGATTCTGGATTAGGGAGATATTGCTGATTTAAAATCAGCTATGTTGTAGAATTTTTTTCTAACGACAACTGGTGGACGGCGACTGTCCTATCATTTTTTGAAGTTTTTTCAGCAGAATTTCAGAAAAAGGATTGTAGATCTGAGCTCCTCTTGAAAAATCACCCAATTTCAAAATAACAAATGGGTTGAATCGGAGTTCAAATGTGGGAGATATCGTTGATTTAAAATCAACTATTTTTTCAGAATTTTTTGTGGCAGCGCAAATCTGAGATTCTAGAGTGTCTAGATAAGGGTTTTCAACACATGGGAAGATGCAAAATGGTCCTTCTGCTTCCAAAAACAGGTTATAATAAATATTCTAAGTTATATTGACCGAGTTATGTCCATTTTAATTCTGGAGCAGCATTCAGAGCGGGTTCTTGTTGGAGACATGCCCTCCCAACCCACTTTAGTAGGCACTTGCTTCACATTCATCAGTTTCAGCATAGCAGCATTCGACTTGGGTTATTTGGAGACCTGCCCTCCCACCCTAGGCTATGTAGGCACCTGCTACTTCATCAACAACCAACATCACAATTATGGGTCAACTGCACAGTATCCTTGTCATCAAAGTCCATTTGCTAGGCCGCACGCTGTTAATATCACAGTTGGTCACAAGCATCACAGAGTATCTCTATCCTTGAATCTTCGTTTTTCATGGTTATGGGTCA
The DNA here is from genome assembly GCA_000404065.3 of Pinus taeda. NCBI lineage: Eukaryota > Viridiplantae > Streptophyta > Pinopsida > Pinales > Pinaceae > Pinus > Pinus taeda. The sequence continues at coordinate 25,142 of APFE030027152.1, forward strand.
TCCACAAACCCACACTTCATCGAAGTCCATTTTCTAGGCCGCACACTATCAGTATCACAGTTGGTCACAAGCATTAAAAGGTATCTCTATCCTCAGATCTTCGTTCATCATGGTTATGGGTCATCCACAAACCCACACTTCATCGAAGTGCATTTGCTAGGCTGCACACTGTCAGTATCACAGTTGGTCACAAGCATTACAAGGCATCTCTATCCTCAAATCTTCGTTCATCATGGTTATGGTTTAACCACATAAAACCTTTCTCTTCAGTGGCTCTTCATATTCAACAAAGGCTTCGCAAGAGGGAACTTCACGCAATGGGGACCATTGCTTCTTAAGGAGGGAGGAATGATCTGAATGGAAAATGGCATCAACCCATGGTATTCATCCACCCATGGAATTTACCCATGGTATTTTAAGTGGGATCCACCCATGGTATTGTAAATGAAATCCACCTACGGTATTTATCCACCCATGGTATTATGACATCCACCCATGGTATTCATTCACCCGTGGTATTGTGACATCCACCCATGGTATTCATTCACCCATGGAATTGACCCGTGGTATTGTGACATCTACCCATGGTATTCATTCACCCATGGAATTGACCCATGGTATTGTAATTGAAAAATACTATAAGTAACAAGTCATATTTTGTAAAAGGACAAATTGTCCACCACTGTAGTCCTTACAGTTATTATCTGTTTTAATAAAAAAATTCTTTATGGTTTTGTTTATTGGGAATTCTACTCTTTTTTCTTCTGGAATTTCATTTTTTTAGATCTTCATAGCCTCCCCCCAAGATCTAGATCAACCCAACTCTTTTAACAACATGGCAAGGGTCTTGTCCTCGGAAAAAATCTCAAGGAAAATTCTCTTGAACTTCCCCCAATTCTGAATCAATTTGACAAGAAGGTTATGGAACCATACAGTTGCTCTTCCATCCAAGGTACATGGAAACAGTTTACATGCAACATCGTCATAACGTACCTCAAGTGTCTACAGATGTAGGTAGAACGTGTCTAGATGGTCTTGTGCCTTCACTTCTCTGTTAGGGTCATACTTCATTAACAACTTCTCTACGTGTCTTGGCATCTTATGCAAGATACCCTGGAGTGCCAATGAGCCCTGTTTCATCCATTCTAGATTTTGATCAACCATATTGACCTCTTCCTCATCCTCCTCCTCTTCTTCTGAATCAGATTGTTCAACCTCTGAATCTGTTGGTTTGTCTCCGCCTCTGCCCCCTCTGTTGCCTTCCCCTTCGTTTCCTCCTCCATAACATGAGCCCAGAAGTATGTTGTTAACTTCTTCTCCTTCTAATAAAATAGGAGGTTCCTCTTCATTCTCAATAGCTTCTGCCATCTCTTCAAGAGTGATGAAAATTACTTCTTCAACGGACGATACTACCACTGCAGTGGGTGTAGTCTTTTGCTTCCTCTACGAAAAGGGAAGATTGTGTACTCCTCGAATCAGTCCAACAACTTTGGAACACTGATGGGTGATGGGAGGGACAGCACAAAGGTGATGATATGAAATTTCTTGTTCGGGTCTGGGAGGTGAGGAGTAACCAAATTTAGGGTTGCGTGTGGGAGAGAGGGATTTCGTGTTATTTCCTTGACCAAATGATGGATACGTGGGGTTGAGAGGACATTTAGCCATAAACTACTAGCGGCCCTCCTTCTAGCACCAGAAATGTTGACAGTGTTGGACCTGCCAACATTCAAGGGATCTCCCTGGTATGAAGTCCCAACTAGATCTCACACCATTTTATGTAGGAGTCTCATCCAATACGATGGCCCGGTTTCCATTATCTTATAGATTTTCCTTAACTCTTGTTGTTCAACACATGAGAGTGTTATGCGTGTAACTTCAAGAAAGCGAGGTAAGTATGCATGGTGAGTGCATAATGTAATCTTGTGTATAGGTTCTCTTATTGTCAAAGGGGAAAGTGAAGTGAGCCTCTTGATGAGAGGGAATAGTCCCAACCTAGGAAGAAACACATGTGAACAACAACAAGGGTCTGTCCATCATCCAGTGAAATAGTCCATAATGGATGCGACAGTCATGAAAGCCAAAGTTCAAGGAAAACACGTACACCGTCCAGCAAAGTAGTCCACACAGGGGTGACAGCCATTCAAACCAAGAAAACACAAGAATGGTATGTCTAATGTCTGGCGGAGTAGTCCACATGGGCGAGATAGTAGTGATAAACAATACAACACATCTTCAACAATGTAAGTACTAAAATAACTGAAGTAGTTCAACTATCTTAGTACAAGTTAAGAAAACATGCATTACAAACGTTTAAAAAATAGTCTTACAAACAGATACAAACATGCGTGAAAACGTGCTGGCTTGAGACAGACTTCTGAATTAATAAATAGTTCCAAGGCACATCTGTACACTATACATCACTAGCCCCAGCAGTGGGACACTGGAGCCACTCCTCACTCCTCAAAGAACAGACTACAGACTCTCAAGGCTATGTGGGAGGAGTTAAGGTAAAAATTCCTTTGCTCATACAATGAGGAGGTATATATATCCAAGGGGGACAACTGACCCTTGTGACTCTTCGACTTTCTTCATGACTGTTTGACTTCCTATGACTTTTCAACTGACGTGACTCTTCAACTTCATATGTGCGTCTCTTGGACTTTCACATTACATTACATTTGATTACAACAAGTTCATGGGCCTCTAAATTAGACATAAATTAAGGCCCATGCCTCTAAATTAAACATATTTTAAGGCCTATGACCATCCTTCAGCGCATTAAACCTCTCTTTTTGCATTAGATAATGTATTTTTAAATTTAATATATTCATTAGGAAGGTTTATGAATAATTGCATATTTGTGCCTAATATTATTTATTTTTATGGAATATTATGAGAATATTGGGCAGATTATGAAGATTTGGAAGAGGAGATACGTAGGGACCTGCGCCCCTACACAAGAGGATCAATTAAATAATAAATCAACAAGATATTATGGAATATGCCACAAATGGTGGAACTCCAATGATTGAGAAAATCTAGGAATGTGTTCCCTGCCATTTAATGCAGATTCCTAGTATTGGGAACCAGATCCACTAATCAAGGGATTTTGGTGGGGAAATCTTCCTCCATTTATGGGGAATGATTCCCAATCATTTTTTATTAGTATCAAGTCTAATTTTCCTCTATATGGGTTTTTATTAGTCTTCTTATGGAGAGAACTCATATTTTTGCAGCTCCATTCTATTTTCTTGCAAGGATGTAAATGTATTGATGTAAATAATGAAGATTAGTGTCATGTTCAGCTTCTAAATCTTGTTATCCTCCATAGGTCTCTGATTTTCCTTGGGCTTGGCCAACCCAGGAGCCTCAGATTCCTTTTATATCATTTTTTTCCTTCTTTTCACTTCTTATTCACATGCATCTCTTGTTTGTGTTTCTTTCTATTTCTGCATATAATATTAATGATTTCTTGTTGTAGGATTGGGTTGAATGGTTGATGTAATTTATTTTGCAGGACCACAAGCACCATTTCATCCTTGGAAAATATTTGGAAGTTCATAGTAATCGAGCTACTTATATTAGTCTTCCTATTCCCAAATTTAGATTTCTGGAACTCTTTTGTGGCAAAGAACAGTAAATTTGTATTATTTTTTAGTGCATTTTAACGAGCTTCAATCGAGTTGGTTCCACTTGCATTAGATCACAAAAACATTATAGTTCATAACAAAAATTACCCCGTTTCATTTTCACTTGATTAGGTTAGGCCTTTGAGATTTACTAGCTCACTAGTTCTCAAATTTCTAGATTTTTGACTAGTAATTTTCGGCTATTTTTTTTCATGGGTTAACAGAGGTCTTTTTGAGTGATTCCACCTGGAATGGGGACCTAAGACATCCTAGTCAATAGCAAAATGTCCCATCAAATTTGGATTTGATTTTCTTGGTCATTCAATGAATTAAAATTTTGTATAGTAAATATGTAACATCTTGTAGTAAAACAGGGGATCCTATAGGAGAACTAGGGGATCCTATAGGAGAACTAGTACATCCTATCGGAAATCCTGTAGCGGCCTGTTTTGAGCCCAAATTGAGAAAAAACATCATTAAATCTGGGATTAGGCCCCTACTTGACCTCCAAGCCATCAAAATCATTGTACCTCTCTTCCTCCACACCTGTCTCCCCTGCCAAAGATCAAGGAAAGATTAGCATTTGCATTTATAAAAAAAAAAAGATTAAAAAAATGAGTTCTTTTATATTTACACATGAAAACAACAGTTAGTACTCTCTAGATAAGATTTCATTCTTAGATTAGTTAAAACATCACATGTGACAAATAGGGTTCTTTTGCAAGCAAAGTGTTTTAATAAGTAGATAGAGGATTTCATGTTACTTTATAAGCATTTTTAAATTCAGTCTTTCATTCTTGTAAATAGGCAGCACTTATTTTCTCTCATAACAGAAAAGGAAGGACACATTGTATGTTGCACATATAGTGCCAATACCTCTTAAGTTTGTACGAACCCCAGGTTGATAATTCAAGTTAGTAGCCTTGGGAGTTGCAGCATTCTTGTTGCAATACCGAGGCTCATCACAAGTATGGCCCATAGTAGTCATGTGGCTGAGAAAACTCATGACACAACTCGACATGACATTGTTGACATGTACTGGCTCACTGTGGTGTCTATGTCGAGTTGTTGTGCTACTGATTGATGGGTGTGCTCTCGATGTAACATGTCTTCACCTCCACATGGAAAAGTGTGCAGGGTCTTCGATGGTCTTCGTCTTTCTTGATGGTGCTCGTGTATATGTCCATTTCGATTGTTGCTCAATGTTCTTCATGTGTTCATACAACTGCGAGCAAGTCTTCTAGCATAGCTCCTTCATCATCTGATTTGTCGTTGCGCCATGTTTCATCAATATACATGTTCCTACAATCGCTCATGACAAAACGACATCAAATCCAAAAATATCCTAGTCTAACATGATGCATTGTTTTCCATTTTGGTGGAGGTGATCAGGAAAGGGACAAGGCACTGAAACTGCGTAGAGCATAGCCCAAGCTGGGATGCGAGGCTCAGGAGCACTTTTGGTAAAAACTGCACAGATGTCATTGGGAGGAATATTTGCACAATCTGGGACAACAGTGACAGCGGCGAAGCAGAACCCATCCAGGAGGCATAATTGCGTAGTTTTCAAGAGGAGGACTGGGCAGGTCATCCAGGGGTCCAGCTGGGAATCTGTACAATTTCTCCGGGGAAGATAGAGCGGGTAGGAGGAGGCACTGGCAGAAATTTATGCGCAGTTTTCCAAAGCAAGGTTGGATCAGGCTGCGGGGAGTTGCTAGTCAGAACTATGCATTTCTGAGAGACATTGTCAGGCAGTTATTTATGTGCAGTTTCCAGGATGAGTGTAGAGTGGGGTACCAAAGAGGTTTCCAGTCAAAACTGCACAATTTTCATAGGGAGAGCAAAGCAAGCCAGCAAGGGGCCTGCCAGCCAAATCTACGCAAATATAAAGAGCAGTGCAGTGAAAGGCAACAGAGGTTTGTCTCACAAGCTCTTCTCAGTTTCTGTAGATAGTGAAGGGCAGGCAGCTTGGTGGCTTCTGCATGGTTTTGGGGAGTTGTGCAGCTCCGAGTCATGGTACAATTCAAGTTTTTTGAAAGACCAAAGGGAGGCTTGATGAGTGATGTTGCGGGAAGCACAGAGTGGATCAAACTTTGGGATAGATTATGCGCAGGTCTGGTAGATAGTTGGATGGCTTAATTCTAGGATTACATAGTGTAGGATGCCCTAGAGGACATCCTCAAGCTTTGCGCAGTTCTGGGCAGCAGAGCGGGTCACCAAGATCGGCATCCGATTGAAGGAGGGTTCTCTGCTCGATAGATTTTTAGGAGAATGGCTAAGTGTGAGAGAAAGTGAATTTGTGCATACATGACATTGTGATCACACTTAGCATGACTCAATGACACGACACCTCAAACCACCAAGACAACATGTGCTCAGTGAGACCGACATCAAGGTTACGAGTGACAAGTGCAACACATGAGATAGACCTTCAGATGACCGTGACGACACTTGTACAACAGTGCATGCAACTTTGTTTGTGTGTACGGCCGATGTTCATAGAGCAGAAACAACTCATGCACTCAAAGACAAACCTTCAAAATCACCAGAACAAACTCGCAAGCATGACATAGCAATCAACATGCCAAAAGAAGATCGGTGGTCAACCAAGTAAAAAGGGTGTAAAGACTCAACAAGAGCTCATGGACTGAGCCTGAGTGTTTGCAACCATCGGGGAGAAAGCCAAGGAAGACTCTGAAATTTGGATGCAGGCCAATATTTTGGAGGTTGTTGTGGCTGCTAAAACAGGGGGACATGTGGCAGTTAGATACAGTATTTTGGGTGGCCTAATGGGGAAAATCTCAGTGACACATGTCACCACTAAGGAGATGCTACGTGGAGATAATGACTTCAGCGTGAAGTCATCTTGGAGGATGGAACATTAAAGGTCTGGATTTCATAACCTCTTATTGAATCCTTTTGAAAAAGTTTTGATCTGATGATAGGAGCTCCGATGAGACTGGAACATGGTCATGGGAGACCCAAAGGACCAAGGTCACAAAGTGGGATTAGCACCTAAGTGCTATGAAGAATTTCGAAACTCGGAATTTTGTAACTCCTGTAGAAATGCTTTATAAAAAAAAATTGATCCAATAAAGTAGCTTTGATGTGCACTGGTGCTTGGCAGTGGAAACCCAAAGGACCAAGGGCGCAAAGCGAGGCTAGCAACTAAGTGTTATGTGATTCCACGTGGGAAGTATTTTGGAGGTCAAAATTTTGAAACTTCTCCGTAATTGAAATTTGAGAAAAGTTACGAAATGAGGATCTTTCGATGTATTGGCACCTGGATGAGAAGCTAAAGGAACCAAGGGTGCAAGAGAAAAATACATATGGAGAAAGGCCCTCGACAAGGGACTGAAAGCCTATTATGCCCCCGGTCACTGCACCTGGTCTTATGAAGGAAATGGATAAAGGGCTAAGCAAAGAGAGCTAAATGCAATTGGGACTTTGCAATTTCGTAAATTATATTCAATAAAATTTGTGATATGCGAAGGCTCTGATATAACATTACATTGGTATGTGAATCCATAAGTCACAACTCTTGGTCCCATGGTGAAATAACAAGCAATAATGGCTAAACGCTAAGGGGATAAAGGCATCAAAATTGTGTGATTTCGTAACATTATTTTTATATGAATTACGATAGGTTATGGCTGTGATACTGTAGTACAGATTGAAAGGATGAATGGATCGGCAGCTAGAGAGAAAATGCAAGCTAAAGGAGTTGGTCGATGGAGTAATGGTCGTTGTCAAATATCATTGGGTCAAGGAAGCGAGGACCACCATATGCAAGAGTAGATAATGGAGTTTGTCTCAAGAAAAGGTAAGGGACCATTTCTCTTGTTTGAACACTTCAACGAATTAAAGGAAGAACATAGCCATGTTGGAGTACATTCTAATCTCTATGATCAATTCAATAAGCATGGGGAGCCTTTCCAGTGTGTGTAGGTGGACTGAGATTAAATTCTCGGGATGGAGTTCCATCACACAGAGAGTTGGTGAAGCGCTCAAGATCCCATCCTAATGTTTAATATAGTGATAGAACTCAAGCAGTAGATGCAACAACAATATGTAGGTGTCATATAGAGGTACACTCGAGTAGTGTGGAAACTGGTAGCAGAGACAGCATTGAGAAAAGTGCAGCAGAGGAATAAAACCAGTGATTGCCATAGAGCTGAGTGGGAAAGATATCAACGTTGGATGTGATGAAGAGATTCGAGCTGAGTGCATAAGAGTTGTGCAACTCGACCAAGTTGTTGGACTATAGTAGAGTGTTTTGGAGAGAATGTGGAACGGAAGGTCGAGAGCAGAATATATACAGTAGCGAGCAGAGGATAGGGTGTTGTTGTGTGAGGCTGAGAAAGCCTATGGAAAAACATATGACCAAGAGCAAAAGCATGTTTTTGTATTGAACCATATTGGTATTTCTATGTATATGTATTTGCCTCTGTTTTCAGTTTTCAGGTGGTGGCCTACATTCATAAGAAGTTGGTGTCTCTCAGCAAGTAGGTGCTTGCTATCCTAAGGGGATTGGTGCCTATGTGAGTGGGTGCTCACAAAAAAACTAATGTAATTAAGTTGGTTCTTAATTTACATCATAACAACAAACATATTGGTGATTTTTTCCCTTTTGGTTTCCACATAAAAATATCAGTGTCAATATGTGTATGTTGCTCATGTGATGGATTGTATGTACATATGAATGTCTCATCTTGTTGCTCATTTGTATTATGTATGAATGTTCTCATAAGTAATAGACAATAGAGGAAATAATTAAAGACATATTCATATAAAAAAATAAGAACCTCACTATTATTGATTCACCCCCCCACCCCTCTTAGTAATTCCATATTCCAACACGTGATTTCTTATGAGCCCCCCCTGCTCTGTACCAAAAACACCAAGGGACCCCCAGAAAATACCAGTGATTTCTTAGATGATAAATTCATTGGTTACAGTGCTCAGTCGCAAGAAGCTTAGCGGTAAGTGCCTGGAGCTAAGAGCCTATTAGACCATCGAGTCATCGGCCTTGTTTCACAAGTAGTTCCAATAACCTGTCAACCCGACACTCTAACACACATTGTAAGAAAGGTGGCACTGTTGGGTCCCTATAATACTAGTGATTACCCCATTACTATTGTATTTATACCGCTTATTTATATTTTTGTGCCCCTATTACCCACATATTGTTATTTCTATGCCCCATAGAATCCCTCTATTATTATTTTTGTGGCTTTATATT
>APFE030027152.1:39628-101358 GCA_000404065.3 Pinus taeda
TCATCCAAGAATTGTTCATTTATGTAATGTAAAGGAGGTTTCCCCCTCGAAGAGGCTGAATTCTAAGTCGTTGATCTATCTTTTCTATCTTTTCTTGAGCTGGTTTTATAACAGGCACCTCCACGTAGATGACAGAGTGACAATGATGTATCTCAAATGATGACATGGAAACTTGTGAGAGTGACATGTGGCAAGCGGAATTGACAATTTTGGATGACAAAATGGATAGTTGGCAAGTGACACATGGAAATTTGTTATTTGTAGCAACATATGACGTATCATATATGATGGTAGGTGACATGGACGCAATGGATCCCATCTCGAGGCTTCATTATCGGAGAATTTTAATATCAAAGTTGAACCTCAACCCTGACCTTTGAGATCCAATCACAACCATTGAACCTCAAAAGCAAAGCTTAAGAGGGTAGCACAACTGAAAACCCCGAGATCTGAGATCTAAAACACATGGCAAGGAATCAATGTGGCAGCTTCTGAAGTTTTGAGATTCACACCAAGGACCAGTTTGGCAAAGGTTTCCTGTGTATTGTTGTTTTGGCCAAAATGGTGAAGAATAAGGAAATTGCACCAAAATTAGTAGTGGAGAAAGTTTATTTGACCATTTAGGTATCTGAGGTAAGCAATGCTTTCCCATTAAAGTAAGCTCAAATCTAGATTTAAGCAAAGACAAAGGATCTGGTCAAAGTTCTAGTCCAGCAAGGTTCCATGTGGAGGTAAAATCTATCCGGTCATCTAGATTTCTAGGGATAGGTAATCTTTGCTACTATCAATAACACCTGAATCCAAATTCAATTGCAAAGGAAAATTGGTCAACGTTTCATGGACATGGTTCCATATAGAATGAAATTAAAAGTATATAGCCTTCAGTTCATTTGGGCCTTAAGCGGATGTGCGCCATAAAAAGGACTTGAATTCCCAAATATCTAGAGCTCACACTTTAAGGTTATGGTCTCGCTAATTGGTCGTATGGATAATATTGAAGCCACTGGAGCTGGAGTTAAAATTAATCTAGGTAGATAAAATATTTGGGTGTCCAATAACTTGTCACATATAAGTGGACCTGGATCTGAATTTATAGGAATATTTGTTTAACTAAGGGCATATCATATGGTCACATGAAACTAAAGCTAAGACCCCAAGGAGCCAAGGAAAAGTTGTTTTAAGTCTTATTCAATTCCTTCAAACCGAATCTCTGGCTGTGAAAATAAAGTAATATTCCATGTTTTCCAAATCATCCTCCATGGAGAGTCAGCCCTATAAAGTTTTGGTTGAAAAAACTAGTATAAATAATTGAAGCTGAAAAAGCTTGAAATGGTCATGAGATTTGAGTATGTGTGAAGCCAAAGTCTTCGTGGATTGATCATTAGCACAGTTTTAATGTTTCTTTTGTGTGAAAAGTGAGGAGGAATAGAGAATTTGAACAATACTCTGTGTGAGCAAAAGATTTTTGATAATGAAATCTATGGAAGACGTGTGACCAAGGAAGAGATTAAGGATGAGGTATGAATAGAAAAACCGATATTGTATGCAAAATTGAAATATATTATATAGGAAGTGATGTGCAAAATAAAGGAGCAACAAACACGAACTGTGATAAAACAGAGTTGAAGATATAAAGAAGGAATCTAGTAAGGAATTTCAAGTTCGTGCATGTATTTCTCCGGGGGATGTCTCCTTTTGGTTGGTTCCTGTAAAAAAATTTAGAGGGTTGGTGCCTCCTAGTTGGTGCCATTAAAGCAGTTCAATTTGGCTCCTGCATTTCTCAAAATACTAGTGTCTCCTTCTGGTTGGTACTAGTGAAACATTTCAGGGGGTTGATGCCTCTTTCTATTTGGTGTCAATAAATCAATGTAATAATAATATGGTGCCTACAATATCATTCAATAATAAAAGAAGTTTCACATATATATGGTATATTATGTATATTGTTGATGCAATTAATATTTTAAATGCATTGAAGTTCCTTGACGGGTTAAAATTATCCATTATATTGATTCATCATGCCAAGTAATATTCCATGTTTCCCAAATCGTCCTCCATGGAGAGTTGGCCCTGTAAGGTTTTGGTTGAAAAAACTAGTATAAATAATTGAAGTGGAAAATTCTTGAAATGGTCATGAGATGTGAGTTTGTGTGAAGTCAAAGTCTCTATGGATCGATCATTGGTGCAGTTGTAATGTTTCGATTGTGTGAAAATTGAGGAGCAATAGAGAAGTTGAACATCACTATGTGAGAAAAATGCATTTGATAATGAATTCTATGGAAGACGTGTGACAAAGGAAGAGATTAGGGTTGAGGCCTAAATAGACAAACGGATATTGTATGCAAAATTGAAAGATACTATACAAGGAGCGACGTGCAAAATAAAGGAGCAGCAAACATGAACTGTGATAAAACAAAGTTGAAGATATAGAGAACGGATCCAGAAAATCATTTCAAGTTCCTTCTTGTATTTCTTAGGGTACTAGTGTCTCCTTTTGGTTGGTGCCTATAAAACATTTCAGAGGGTTGGTATTGTTGAAATATGTAACTAGATTCGGTCTTCATAAATATGAAATGTACTATTGATTCTTGTATATTGTAAAAAGAAATAAAATTTGTTATTATTATTATTTGTAGCAAAATTATTATTATTATTATTTGTAGCATGGGTTTCATGCTCAAGGTGATTTTATTTAGAGGTCAAGCATCAGTACTTCTAGGGTTTGTCACAGAGTCAAGAAGACAATAGAGTCATTTTCATATGAAGAAGACCCCATTGGGCATATTTTAACATGTCAAAAGAATTATTTTTGTATTTAAAGTGTCAAAATACTCCTCCAAGACCAAGTTGGCCTGGAAACTAAGAAGTCGTCCTCATTAGGGCATGTCATCCTCCTTGGAAGCCTATATATAGGAGAGAACTCAACCTCCTATAGGAACTCACTCATTCCTCATCATCCAAGTGAAGAATAAGGAAGAAGAACGAAGTTTTGTGGGTTAATTCTCTCTCTCTCTCTCTCTCTCTCTCTCTCACGTGCAAATATAAGGCTAGGCTTTTGCGGCTACAAGGTCAAAGTTGTCAAGTTGCAGAAAGAATATTGATTAAAGGAATTTTAGGTCATCTACTTGACCTAGAAGGAGAAGCGACCTAAGGGAAGGAGTAAGGAAGCCTTGTAAGCCCTAATTTCCCTCACATGTGTGGAAGCAGTAACTGTTGCAGGGGCTGAAAATTTCAAACCTGTAGTGGAGGTTGAAATGTTGTAGTTGGGGGTCAAAATTGTGCAGCTGGAAGAGATTTAACTGTGTTTGACTTGCATAGAAGAAGAAACTCATCAAGAAGGTTTGGCTTGGTCTTGGAAAGGTATTGGTTTTGGTCTAGAGGTCTTGGAATTCGTTATTTAAAAAATCTATAAGAAGAGAAGAGATTTGTGGGTTTTCCTCTCAAGAGGACAAGTTTTGGCCCTGGCTTGCAACCTACATCTTATGTTCTTGTGTACTATTTATCTTCATGGTTTTGGTAGTTGTTTGATGATAATAACAACATAATACGTCATTATGGCAATCTATATCATCCTCTATTCAACACACTGGCAATTGGGAGGGTGTTGATATTATTCGAACCTAGGAAACTTGGTTTTACCAACACAAAAACTCCAAGCTACAAAGCCTGCCTATCATTATTTGCTAGTATCTATGGCTTGCTCGAAACCGAATGATCTTCGAAGATAAACCTGTGAACTGGCCGCATCTCACTGCCCTCATCATATCCGCCTATAATGCGCTGCCTGAGCCGCCGCAGCCTAGAGTTAGAAGACCACGTGACCCTCCGCATATAGATCATAGCACTCCATGGGCTTTCTTCGATGGCGCAGCCCAACAACGGGGTTGTGGGGGAGGCTTTCTATTATTCATCAATGAACAGCATTTCTACAAAGCAAAATTGGGGTTGGGAACTGGCACAAATAATTTTGCTGAGATTATCACTCTCCGTCACCTCTTGCATTTTGCATTGGGGCACAACTGCATGCATATACATATATATGGAGATTCGAAGATTGTCATTGATTGGTTCAACAATATTACTGTTTGCCACACACACACTCTCAACAACATTTGGTATGATATAAATTTACTGAAGGCACAATTTATTGACATCACTTGTCATCATATCTATAGGGAACACAACAGCAATGCCGACCAACTTTCCAAGGAGGCCACGGCACTTCCCAGAGGCGAGTGGATGATACAGGAGCAGTGAGGAACAAATGCATACCACTACTACCATCGACCATATATAGATACACACTATCACAGGGCAGCCAGCCCATGAGATACATATCTAAAATTGATACTTTTTGAACTTTTGTACATAGCTGATAATATTACATACTTGAAGCCCTGCGTGGCAATATGCATATATATAACAGATAACAAGGAACATCCTGCGTGATGATTTTTTCTTTTGAACAGACAGAATAGATACATAGCTACCCACATGTGGCAGAAGAACTTACAGCATATGCAAATGCATCTACAATATGTAATTTTTCAAAATTAATGAAAGATTACGATTTTTCCAGTGGAAAAAAAATAAAAAATAAAAAATAAAATAAAAATAAAAAATAAAAAATAAAAAAAAATAACAACATAATAATTTGAAGAAGTTAATAATCAAGAAAAAGTAAAAACACATCACCGTCAGTTATCAAGTATAACAAAAATCACCTAATCTAGCTACCCCTAAATTTCTCAACATGGTATCAAAGTTACGGTTTTCAAAGGGCATGATGAAAATCGCTACATCTCTAAAGAATTCATTGAAGAAATTTTCTATTATGGAAAGTCATCTCAAGCAAGGCATAAAATAATTTTGGAATCTTCTATTATCTATAAAGAATCAAATGACCAAGACTTATACTACAACGGACAAAGTGTCATTCTCAGCACTTATAGTTACGTTTGAAGATGAAAATATATGGGTAATTGACAGTGGAGCATCCTTACATATGACAAGTGAGCATAAACAACTAAATACCCTATCAAGAGGAAATTATTCCCACTCTATTGAACTTGGAGACAAAAAGAGCTATCTTGTAAGAGGAATTGGACCAACTTCGTTGGAGCTAGAAAATAGAGGAAACATACATCTCAACAACATCTTGTTCATGCCAGGTTTGCAAAAGTATTTACTTTCTATTTCATGTCTAAAAGATAAGGGAGATAGAGTTTCTTTTATGGATGGAAAGGTTATGGTATGGGATAAAGGGTCTAGCATCAACAATTCAAAATTCATTGGGATTCATGAAGGAAGACTCTACATGTTACTTACACGTCTCTCTCAAGCCTTGGTTCACATTGAATTCATCCCATGTTAATTTTGGAATAGAAGGTTTAGACACCTTCATGGTGAAAGGAATCCCTGAACTTAGGGAGTATCATGAAGGAGTTTCCAAAGGATGTGCATTAGGTAAAAATGTTAAGAAACCATTTGGAAGTAATGCTTCAAGATCAAAAGAAATCATGGATCTCATTCACTTTGATGTTTGTGGTCATATGTCTAAAAAATATCTTGGAGGTCATATATACTATGTAATTTTCATTGATGACCACTCAAGGAAAACTTGGATCTATTTGCTAAAGTCCAACGATGAACTATTCGAAAATTTTCAAGAATTCAAAGCAGAAGTAGAAAATCTTACAGGAAGAAGGATAAAAATACTAAGGTCTGACAATGGAGGAGAATGCACATCTAAGGATCTCATAGGTTTCTATAAGGAGGCTTGAATTAAGAAGGCGTTGATAATTGTTCCATATAATCCAGAGTAGCAGAACGAAAGAATCGCTCAATTGAAGAAAAGTGTGAGAGTTATGTTACATGATCAAGACTTACCTCAATTTTTGTGGGGTGAAGCATCCAAAACAATTGCCTACATTCAAAATTGAAGTCCTCACAAATCACTTGACAACATGACTCCTGGAGAAGCATTCACTCAAAGAAAACCATGTGTAGACCATCTATTGATATTTGGTTGTCCTGTCTATAGTCACATTCCAAAAGATAAAAGAAAAAAGTTGGATCCTATAAGCATGAAAGGCATATTTGTTTTCTACATTAACACTTCAAAGGCATATAGGATCTACATAAAGGAAGGGAACCAAATTGAAGTAAGTCGAGATGTGATCTTTGATGAAAGTGTTCCATATAAGAAGTCTAAATATCTCTCGATTGATTCTAACGATAAAGAACTACCGATATGTGAAGAATGTTCTAGGGAAAAGATAATTCCAATCATGAAGACGGAGGTCCTGGTGAATCTTTGCAACAAGTCATCATTCCTGGAAATAAGAAGAGACCTAATTGGTTGAAGTATACTCTTCAAGATTCAGGAGGACATGTAGCAACCAAGGGTCCATTCAGGGAAAGCAAGAAGCCTAAAATATATTCAAGGTATGCTACCTATTAGCGCAAGGAGTTACTCCTAGACTGCAAAAGGAGTAAGCCTTACACATCATGATTTCATTTCAAAATTTACAAGGTCTTTTGAGTGGTGGGATGGGTTCTGAAGGAGTTTTGAAATGATTGTGTTCCTATTTAACTTTTATGCATTTGGAACATTGTGGTAAGCATAAATTGTATGGTTAGGTGAATAGTAGAGGGGAGCAGAGGAAGGAGAACAGGTAGCTGATACTTATCCTAACAAAGCTGAGTATCTTAAGGCAGTCACCTCAACTACATAAAGTCTTATAGCAAACTCTGCTTTTTGATAAGGAGAATAACATATAGAAAGTAGGAAAAAGTATAAATTATTTCACAAATCCTTTGTGAAACCTTCACTAATAATTTCTACTCAAACTAATATTATGATTTACAGCAAACTGGATAGTAGATAAGTCATCATTAGATCCTCTTAATGGTTCTCACTCATACTATACTAGTTGTAATTTATCATTTAAAAGATTAAAATAGGGTTGACAAGGAAAACAACAATTAGGAAGTAAAAACAGGTATAAAGTATCTCACAAATCCTTTGTGAAACCTTCACTAGCAAGTTCTACTTGAACACATATTATAATTTACAGAAACTTGGACAGTATATAAGTCATCATCAGATCCTCTTAATGATTCTCACTCATACTATACTAGATACTGCAAATTTATAATTCAGAAATTTGAAAACAGGAGATAGACAAACCACACATTAGATATGACTTGAATCACAGAATCCTCCAACATGAAGTGTAGAAAAAGCTATTTTATTAAGCTGAGTCTTCAGGTGACCAAAATCCAACCCTGAAGTGATATTTACAAAAGGTATATATAGGGAGAGAGGCACCAACTCCAACTCTCCTAAATTGGTGATTCCACTATATTCTCATTACATGAGTGTTTTTTAGACATTAAGATCATCTCCCATCAAATTACAATAGAAAGTATAGGTGCAGATGAGAAGAAGGGGAAGAATGACACTTTGCTGTTGGAAAACTAACTGGTTGCCCCTTTTGCTGTTGAATTTTCTCTTTATGGTCTTGCCTATTGAATGACCATGTGTCTTCATTAAACATAACCTTCAACAACCTCATAATTGTCTTATATCCATCATCTTTCTTTTCCCTATCATTATGAGTTGTTGTCTTCCAAAACTGGCCCGAAGGTTTGCTGCTGACAGTTGTATATTTCTGTTGTGACAAGTGCTACCGGAAATTCTGGTAATACCTATAATGGTGAAAAAAACTGAAAACACTTCGAAGCTTTCGGTAGGATAATGTTTCCACTTCAAAATTTCAACAAAAATTCTTCAAAATACCCTTTCATCCTATGTGAGCTACAGCCTCTGCAAGTTTATCCAAGTTCGTTTTAATTCTAGCAGATTTAGACCTGGAGATTTTTGTTGTGTCTTCTTTGATGATGGCCTCTCTCTTTTCTGCTTCTTTTTGGATCTTTTTTCTTTTGGAAGACTCTGATGGTTGGTCCATGGGAGCATTTTCTCTTTGTTTCTTCAAGGATCTTCTGATTTCTGCAATTGAAGGATCCTTAGTCTGCAACTCTGTAGGTTGTTCTTCTATAACTATTACTTCAGTTAGCAAACTAGGGTTATTTAGGGCCTTTGATTTCAGTCTGTATTTTTTCTTTCCTCTAGTATGCTTCCTCCTAGTTCCAGCAACTAGTCTTGGCTCTTCTTCCTTGTTTTTACTGGTTCTTGCATACCCTGCTTCCTTCAATATTTCCTCATCAGAATCAAGAGGTTAGTCTTCTTGTTTCTATTCATGTGCTTCCGGAATTTCAGGAAGCACTTTCACTTTAGATTTCTCTTCAACTACAAGTTTTTTTCTCCTAGTTCTTATGTAAACTTTAGGAAAAGGTTTAACAGGAGGAACCTTTTTTGAGCTTCAACTTTCTGGGCAGAAGAGCTTTCTCCTTGCTCCTTTTTCTTTTCAGTTTTAGTAGTTGAAGGCTTCTTTTCACTGCTTTTGGCACCTCTGCTCACACCTTCCTTTCTTGTATTTTTTTTGGAGCTTCCCTAAGCTAATGCAGTTGTTGTTCTCTTTGTCTGAACCCATGTTGAAGAAGGCTTATCAATTTCTGGGGGTTTTGGTGCAGGTTGGCCTGCTCTATAAAACAAGAAACGGTCCCAAGTCTGGTTCCTCTTCTTCAATTCTTCTTCAACCAAAACCTTGATAATTGCCTGATGATACAGGTTGTACTCTAATGCTTCTTGATGTGTTTGAATCCTAGCTTCCATTTTTATTAGGCTTTTCAATATAAAATAACGTAGAGTAATAGCCCTCATACCTGCAAAACGAAACAAAAACCTCATATGGTACAGAAAAACTACTGTGTATCTTCTCTCACGGGTGATGAAGATCTTAACTAGCTTGACTGTTTCTTCCCATTCCTTCTTCAGATAACTGTTGGGAATTCCTTTGGCCTAGTTGGGATTTCAGTATTCATCTCTGATAAAAGCATTGAGATCTCCTCCAGTGATAAGTTGTCCTTTGAACCACTTTTCTCCTTCCTAGGGAAGGTTAAAAGCCTCTACAATAGATTGTTCTGAAACCTACAACTGAAAACCAAAAATGATAGCTTCTTGTCCATTGAAAGTCTAAGAAAATTCACGGGCTACTCCTTGATGTGAGTGTCCTAACCTCGTGTAGAGTGGATACCAGCCTGCCTGAATGAACAGCCTTCTTACCTTCGGATTAGCATCGACTAACTCAACTCCTTCGGGTTCAATTCTCTTGAGCTTTCCACCTTTCTTAAACTTCGGCGCCATAGAATACATGCTTGCTAATTATAAATAATAGGTGTCAAGGTGTTTGAATCCTTACCCAACAGTTGTTGCAACTATCTTGAGTTAGGCTACCTGGAAATCTGGGATATGTTCTTTAACTCCTTCAACAGTGTCTCCTTACCTGCTCTTCAGAAATTTAAAATGGTAACATTTCTTTCACTTTCGAATATTTGAGATGAAGCCATGGTTCAGTTTCCCATGCATATAATACTTCCTGATTACACAAGATTTCATGTCATGATAGATAGCATGTTGTTTTAATGATGAAGTCGAGTTTCATTGGAGAGTCCAGCTTATCTGCTACAGGTGACTGTACGGGAATCTTGCAAATCTGGCAATTTTCCTGCATTAATTCAGACGCTACCGGAAATTCTGGTAGCGTATTATGCGGAACGGAAAGAACGGTCGTCGGAAGTTAGATATCTGGCTGAAAATGACACTGCAAACACGCTATAGGCTTTGGGAAACCCGAGTTATTTAAGATGGGTTGGGTATAAAATGGTTGGATATGGCTATGGCTGACACCTAGCACACATGATCAACTAAAATGATTAATGACTACCACTTGACTTGACTTGGAGTTCATGACCTATCCAATCATGAAATCTCATGATTTGGATTTGATATTCTGCTGACACGACACGTGGGTAATCATAAACGGTTGTGTTTTCGGATTTATTTTTAAAAATGGGGAACACTACCAGAAATTCTAGCAGTGTCAAAAAAAAAAAAAAAAAAAAACAACAACAACAACAACAAATAGCATAAAAACGGAAGGAATGTCCAAAAAACAGGGGAGACTGTCTGGGAAAAAAAAAAAAAAACAGGCGCTACCAGAAATTCTAGTAGCATTTTAAAATTTTTTGAAATTTACATCCTAAAAATAAAAATTCTAAACCTACTCATGACTTAGCCTAGAATTGTGCTAACACTACCTATATGACAAAGTTGATTGAAGCAAAACCATACTAATCTGAAATTGATAAAGGTATTACAGACTTATGTGTGGAGTTGTCTATATTACTTAGTGAAATGGATCGAAAAGATTGTGAATAACACAGACAATTAAACAATTAGAAAACATAATTGAAACACATAAACACAGCCAAAATTGATAAAGGAGTTCACCAGACTTCCTGGCTACGTCTCCTGGTCCTAGCTCCCAGTGTTGACCTCTATATTATGTCTCAAAATGGTTGTTACATGTTTGAGCTCAACACAGAGTCTCAACACAAAAATGGAACTCACCACTGAGTTTTGCTCGATTCCTCGAGTTGAAATGAGTATAAACACGACTGTACTGGTCACCCTGACCTCCAAACCCCTTGGAACGGTTCCAAAATACATACCCCTCAACTTTCTGTGTTACTGTGTTTTTATAACATGTTTTAGTTACAATTTGCATTAAACGTGGAAACAATACGTTTATAATAGAAACAGACTATAAACGTAAGGACCGGAGGGCGCAGGGTGGACCCCGACCGTCCGGCCTTTCCCCGGTATTGACCTCGAGATAGGACAATCCGACAGCTATCGCATCCCATTCGTCAATGGCTCTAGATGTTCTACACCGTTGGTCTATCCTTTTAAATCCGACGATTTATGCTTAGCCTGATCACCAAACAACCCACTCGATCTCCACCGTTCAATCAACTATCTTCGATCCAATAGTTAATAGCCATATCGAATGGACCACTTGCATGATGATTACATGCCCAATAAAGTGGTTTCCTCTCTCCTGCGTCATGCTACATGTCGACTGATAAATGGAATCAGGTGACCCCGGTCTAAAACCGCTTCCTACCTTGAGGGCACGCGATAAACCATTTACCGCCCTCCTGTTGGAACTCAAAGAGTTTAGCTCCTTTTTCATAAATATATTGGGTCTGTTCTCCCAGATAACTTGCCTGCATGTTTCAACGCGATATGCGTCGATCTCCCTTGATCGAACGATCTCCGCTCTTGACCGTTGTTCCTCATCACCTAAGGCCTGAACCAATCTCTGACAGCCACATCATCTGCTGCGCTAATATCATCAGGAACCTATGACTCTTTCCCGAGTTGCCACATGTTCTGCTAACGTAGACATTGATTCTTTGACCTGAAACTTTGACTGGTTCTAATTTCCCTATTCGAACTTGAACTTGCATGCGATTTGCACCATTAGCTTCGTTTCAATGAGCTCTTCAACCTTGTTCCACTTTCACCTATATTTGAAGACTTTATATTTAGAGGCCATGCTAGATCCATTTTGGATCACATACTCCTTTGAAGAAGTTGTCAATCATCAAGAATGGAAATATGGTATGAATGAAGAATATCAATCAATAATGAAGAGTGGAGTTTGGGAAATCATTCCTAGGTTGAAAGGAAAATCTATGGTGACTTCCAAGTGGCTCTACAAGATTAAACATGTAGCAAATGGAAGTATTGATAATTATAAAGCAAGGTTTGTGGCTAGGGGTTTCTCCCAATAAGAAGGCATCGGTTATGAAGAGACATTTGCACCTACATCTAGATACATGACTATACGATTGTTGGTCTCTTTGGAAACATCTATGGGATGGGAATCCATCAAATGGATGTTAAGGCAACATTCATGAATGGTACTATTGATGAAGAAATCTATATAGAAAACCCTTGGGATTTGAATTGAATGATAGAGATACTCGCGTATGTAGGTTGAAGAAGGAACTTTATGGCCTTAAGCAAAGCTCCAAGGGCTTGGTATGTAAGGATGGACACATATCTACAAAGATTGGGCTTCTCAAAGATTTTTTTTATTTGAATCTCTATATAAAAGTAGTGAAAGATGACCCTGTAATCATTCTTCTATATGCGGATGATCTTCTCATAACAGGTGTGGAAGGTCATATTCAAGAATGCAAGAAGCAATTGACATCAAAATTTGATATGAAGGATATAAGGCTTGTGAACTATTACTTAGGATTGGAAGTTTGGCAAGGACCTGGTGAGATATATCTAGGTCAAGGAAAATATGTGATTTAGATGTTGCAGAGGTTTGGCATGATGGATTGCAAATCTATGACAACCCCCATGATCACAAATTTGAAAATGCTAATAAGTTTTGATTCAAGCCCCATGGATCCGACAAGGTATAGACAATTCGTTGGCTCTCTGATGTATCTTGTGAACACTCGACTAGACATTTGTTTTGCAGTGAATATTATCAATCAATTCCAGATAGAGCCTAAACATGACCATTGGATAGCATCCAAGCATATACTGAGATATTTGCGACGAACAATCCATTATTGTCTGAAGTATGATAGAAAGAATGATGTCCAATTGATTGGATATACATATTATTATTGGGGAGGCAATGAGACAGATGGAAGAAGCATTACTGGAGGATGTTTTAGCTTGGGATCATCTATGATATCATGGATGAGTAAAACGCAAGAGTCAATTTCTTTGAGCAGTGTTGAAGCTAAATACATTGCAACATGTGAAGTTAGTAGAGAAGCTATCTGGTTAAGGAAGTTATTTTCTGACTTGTTTGAAGGACCAATGGACCCTACATTTATACATTGTGATAACACCAGTTGCATAAGGTTGTATGAAGACTTCGTATTCCATGGAAAGATAAAGCACATCAATAACAAGTATCATTACGTAAAAAAGTTGGTGCAAGATGGAGTGTTGCAACTATAGTATATCTCCACTGATGAGTAGGTAGCTAGCATTTTGACAAAATCCCTCTCAAAACAGTGTCTATCAATCATTGTCTCACCAGCATTGTGCTTTGATCTTGTGGAGAGATAGAGTTGTTATTCAAGACCTTGTTATGTGATAATGTTGGTTGGTATGATGAAATGCAATGAGATAAGCTGAAATAATAGCTTATAAGATGGCTTACGAAACCCACTCTTCTTATGAGATCTCTTTAGAATGAGAATATCCATGTACCATTATGAATACCTCCCTAGTTAAGAGGGAGTATTCAAATATGTAACTAGGTTCGATATTCATAAATATGAAATGTACTCTTAATTCTTGTATATTGTAAAAAGAAAGAAAAAATATTATTATTATTATTTGTAGCATGGGTTTCATGCTCAAGGTCATTTTATTTAGAGGTCAAGCACCCATTGATTGCTTCTAGGGTTTGTCATAGAGTCAAGAAGTCAATAGAGTCATTTTCATATGAAGAGACCCCGTTGGGCATATTGTAACATGTCAAAAGGATTATTTTTGTATTTAAAGTGTCAAAATACCCCTCAAATACCAAGTCAGCCTGGAAGCTAAGAAGTCGGCCACTTTAGGGCATGTCGTCCTCCTTGGAAGCCTATATATAGGAGAGAACTCGACCTCCTATGGACACTCACTCACTCCTCATCATCCAAGCAAAGAAGAGGCAAAATAAAGGCAAGCAGAGAAGGATAGAAGGAAGAAGGATGAAGTTTGTGGGTTAATTCTCTCTCACAGACGTGTGAAGATAAGGTTACAGTTTTGCATCTACAAGGTCGGAGTTGTCAAGTTGCATAAAGAAGGTCGAAGAAAGGACTTTTAGGTCACCTACTAGCCCTAGAAGGAGAATAAACCTAAGTGAAGGAGCAATGAAGCCTTGGAAGCCCTAATTTCCTTCACACGTGTGGAAGCAGCAACTATTGCAGGGACCAAAAATTTCATACCTATAGTGGAGGCCGAAATTTTTTGAGAAATCAGGGCATGAATAGTTAAAAGATTTATTTTCTTTATAATTGCTTGTGATATAATTTTACTTATTATCTTATAGTCTTTTCTTCGTTATGATATTATAATGTTCTTTTCATCAAGACAATTACCAATATGCACAATAAAAGACAGTATGTAGGCTTGTCAGCCCAGGGCAAAAACCTCTCACCTCTTGAGAGGAAAACCCAATCAAAATTCTTCTTCTAGATCTTCAATTGATGAGTTCAAGACCATGACAAAATCCCTCGACTCTAGTATCCTCCCAAGAACCTTGTCACTAACCTTGATGCTCTGCCTCTTCCCTTTCTTGACTTTCTTCTTGATCTCGAACTGTTCTCCTCGGCTCCTTCTAGAGAAACTCGATCTCTACATTTTACACTGCTTCTTCTCAACTTCTCCTAGAGAAACTCAATCTCTATGATCTCACTGGTTTCCTCTAGAGAATATCAGTCTCTAGATTTCTATCTCGATTAGCCAGAACAATTATCCTATAGGAATCCTTCCTTCGATGCCCCAGAAGAAACTCTTCTTCGTTGACCTCGGAAGAAACCTTCTTCGCTATGCCTAGAAGAATCCTCCTTCACTTTCCCAGAAGAAACTTCCTTCTCTTGCCCAAAAGAAACTCTCCTTATCACTTCTTCACACTTTTCTTTGTAGCCCTCCTTCTTCGCACTTCTTCACGAAATGTATGTCGAGTTGCTTGCTTCTAAGTGAGGTCGAGTGTGGCTATATATACACTTCTTATCATGTCTTTAAGGCCGACATTATCTCAAGAGTTAGGCCGACTTCTTCTAACATGTTCTTCCATGGTTGTAGGCCGACTTGAAGAGGATAAGTGACAAGGCCTTGGAGTACTTTTCATAAACAAATTTGACTCTATACAAAGTGTAACATGACTTCATTACATGACAATGAATCTATCATTTGATGACTAGATGGCAAATAATTCCTAAAGACTCTCAATGGGAGTCTTGACTCAAAAAGAAAATCTCTTGCTTATGAAACCCATGAAGCAAGAAATACAATAAATTTGTTTTTCTTCTTTACATCACAAATAATTAAAATCATAATTACATGTCATTATGAAGACCGAACCTATTTACACTTTTCAACACTCCCTCTTAACTAGGGAGGTATTCATAATGGTACTTGGACTTTCTCAATCTGAAGAATTTCTCATAGGAATAATTCGGATTGGTAACCCATTTTTATAGCATCATATCAACCAACATTATTACATAGAAAGGCCTTCACTAATAGCTCCATCTCTCCACAAGATCTGAGCTCAATGCTGGTGAGACCAATGATTTATAGACACTCTCATCGTTGTCTCTCTCAAAACATCCCCTACCCGGGTACTCAAGGTGTGTTCCATGAGGACTATTCGTATCTTGGACTCCCCAACCCTCAAAGAATATATGTTCTCCATGACTACTTTTCTATTGGATGCCCTATCTCATCCTCAAAGAGTATCGGATGCCAAATGATTACCCAATTCTCCATTTTGTCTTCCCAGGTGAAGATCATACTTACATGTCTATCTCTCCCTCTCAAATATGGAGGACATATTCCAGTAAAGGAATGTACTCATTCCTACAAAAGGAATTGAGCTAAGCTCCCTCTTGGCTTAGAAATTTCCAAGTTTCTTCCAAGTAAAAAACTTATTTTCAAGATGCCTCTTAACTAGGGACATATAGCAGCTCCTAGTGTGGAGATTATGGAACAACCAACAGCCTAAAGAGCTCCTTCCTTCGATGTCATAAATTTATTCTTCATCATGGAGCCTTCATATTTCGAGGACTTCTTCAAAGGGCAAGACCATTCATCACTTTCATCCATGAGTTAGTCGTTTCCTCATTTCATCAGAAAGTGATCCATCAGTTTTCCATCTGGCTTTGCTTCATGTCATTATGCTTTCTTTCATGCCATATTTTCCGAAAGGATCTTACATCCTTCTATATGGTCCTCTTAGAAGTCATCCACTAATTTCTCTTTAGCAGTGCTGCATAAGCCCATCCAGATATTAGTTCAAAAATAAGAAATGAATACTTAAATCAAAATTACCTTTGTGAGGTCCGCCTGGGGTAGCTCAAATGGCGATGGTCGTGGAATGAAGTCTCACCAAACTGGAGATTTTGAGTTCGAATCTTGAGCTACCCTCCCCCCATGGTGGGGTGAATAATGGACATGTAAGCTAAAATCGGAGTCCTACCATGCTTACGAAACAAAATTACCTTTTTGATGGTCTTTCTCCATGACATCTTCCTGTAGGCATTAGCATCCTGCATGCATGTTGACACATCTCCTAAAGATATTCATTGTCAAGGGTCTCCATCTTTTTCTGACTCTTATCAGAGTCTTCATATCTTTTTGGGAGATATTCTAGCCAACTCTTCTTGGTCTCGGATGTTCAATGACTTCTACCTTTGTTGCATATTTTCACGATCTATTATTTTCTTTCTTCACACATTCCATTCCCAGGAGCTTCCAATCAGAGTTCCTTAATTGTAGTAAACCACCTCATACTTCATATGAGGACATATTATGTTGATTTCATCTAGTGTGGCATATGCCTTCCTGCATCCTTTCAGAGGAGGAGATCTTTTCCCTTGATCATGCTTCTCAAGATAGAAGTAGTGATCCATGTTACCTACAACCATACGACATGACATTATAATATTAAATACAAGCATACATGCCTCATTTACCTTTAGGTCATATAAGCTTCTTTCAGTAGCTTCCTTGATTGAAGAGATCTTCAACCCCTTGATTTGCTTCATCTCTTATGTCATCATACCATCATCCCATGAACTCCACAAGTTAGAGTTCCTGATGAAACACTTGCTTCCTCTCTAGATTGGTGAACCCTCCTATGCGAATTCCATCAGAGAATCTTGAGGATCTTGCATATCCCTATTCGGTAGATGTTTCCTTTTTGACTTGATGTATGATGAGCCTTGTCCTAGATGACCTCTTCCTTTCCTTAAGTTTGCAATGAGGTTCCCAAGAGCTATATCCTTCATGTTTGATTGTCATGATTTTGTTCTAAACATCCTTCATGTTTCCTATGGTGATGTCACGAGCTCTTGTTTCCAATGTTTCCATGATGTTATGATGCATCTTATTATTTGTTATAGCCATATCCCATAACATAAGATTTAGAAGCTATGTCAAGACCTTTGTGAGGGAGACTATCTTAGTCATAGTAGAGATCTCTTACTTCCTCTTTCTTGGAATTCTTCTTTTCAACCTCCTCCACTTCTTCGAGGATATGGGCTTCTTCTCTACCTCTTTTGATATTGTCTCTTTAGGACAATCTTCTTGTAATGTCCATAATTTTTCCATCCATAGCATTGAATCTCAACTATGCTCTTCTTCTTTTTCTGAGGAACAAATTTTCCGAACTTTCTTTTTCTTCCTACAACTCTTTGAGTCCATTAACCTTCAACACTTTTCCCCTCAACTTGTCTTCTTCTATCTTGCATAGAAACCACAAGTTGTCAAATGAGGTAACTTTCTTATCCCCATGGACATTTGTTACCTTCTTCATCAGTTAGTGCATTTAGAACAATGATGATTATCTTCTTATCATCTCTCCCAGATCTCGTAGTTGAGATTTTATGAAGATATCCCTTCATTATTTCATACCTTCAATTTTGTGTAAATCAGATCTAAGTCATGTGACCTTTATCACATCTTCAGAGAATATTCTTACGAGCTTATCATATACATCTCTTTGATGTCTCCAATATTGCTATATGAGGGGTTCCTTCATAAGAATACCTTTCCATGAATTCAGAGGAGACCTTTTTCATTGATGTGTTCAATGACTTCACTTTCTTCGAGGACTATGTTTATCCTCTTTTTCATGCAAGGAGTTTCGATGACCCAGCCAGCTTATAGATCTCCTTGCAAACATGAAGTTGTTTTACCAAATTTGATTAAAGAATGAAAAATACTTACTTGATAAGTGAAAATGAAATCTTCATCTTGATCACTTTTATGATGGTTGAAGAAGATGTATTAGTGCTCCCTTTTGGATGATCTTCTTCCAAATGAAAAAGCCTTTCTTCAATAAAGAAGACAACGCCTTTTGATCTAGCTCCATTTGATGATGGTGATTGATGAGGATTTCTTTGTTTGTTTCCTTGGATGATTTTCTTCAAGGGCAAGGATAGGGTCCTTGCTTCAATGAGAGGGAACTTACCTCATAGCTTTGAAGATGATGATAATGGCCTTCTTGCTTTCAAGATACTTCAACTACTTTGGTAGTGAATGAGTATAGATCATAAATGTTTCTAGGGTTTCAACTTTCTCCAAGATTATGTGATCTTCATCTTTAAATTCCTTCGAGCTACCTTGCTTTGCAGATAACTTGATGATGACTAGAGGATCCAAAAACTTTTGTTGTTGTAGATTTCTTCTTTGATCTAGGGTTGTATTCTTCAATGTAGATCTTGATATTTTGCTTTGATTACCTTTGACTTCCTTAGATTCCTTTCTTGAAACTCGATCCTTGAGTGTCTTTTTGATTAGATGCCCTTCCTTTGACTTTAGCACCTTAGCTCTGCTACCATGTTGAGAAATCTAGGGCATGAATAGTTAAAATATTTCGTTGCTTGATAATTGCTTGTGATATACCTTTACTTCTTAGCTTATAGTCTTTTCTTCGGTATGTTATTATTATGTTCTTTTCATCAAGACAATTACCAATATGGTCAATAAAAGATAGGGGACACAGTATGTAGGCATGTCAACTAGGGCCAAAACCTCATCACCTCTTTAGAGGAGCCTGATCAAAATTCTTCTTCTAAATCTTCAATTGATGAGTACCAGGACCATAACAAAGACCCTTGACTCTAGTATCCTCCCAAGAACCTTGTCACTAACTTGATGCTCTGCCTCTTCCCTTTCTCGACTTTCTTCTTGATCTCGAACTGTTCTCCTCGGCTCCTTCTAGAGAAACTTGGTCTCTACACTTCACACTACTTCTTCTCGACTTCTCCTAAAGAAACTCAGTCTCTATACTTCACACTTCTTCTTCTCGACTTCTCCTAGAGAAACTCGGTCTCTATGATCTCACTGGCTTCCTCTAGAGAATCTTGGTCTCTAGATCTCTATCTCGATTACCCATAACAAGTATCCTAGAACAATCCTTCCTTTGTTGTCCAAAAGAAAACTTCTTCGTTGCCCCAGAAGAAACCTCCTTCGCCGCCCCAGAAGAAACTCTTCTTCGTTGACCCCAAAAGAAACCTTCTTCGCTATGCCTAGAAGAATCCTCCTTCGTTGCCCCAAAAGAAACTCTTCTTCGTTGACCCTAGAAGAAACCTTCTTCGCTATGCCTAGAAGAATCCTCCTTCACTTGCCCAGAAGAAGCTTCCTTCGCTTGCCCAGAAGAAACTCTCCTTATCACTTCTTCGCACTTTTCTTTGTAACCCTTCTTCTTTGCGCTTCTTCACCAAATGTATATCGAGTTGCTTACCTCTAATTGAGGCCAAGTGTGGCTATATATACACTTCTTCTCATGTCCTTTGGCCGACTTCTTCTAGCATGTTCTTCCATCATTGTAGGTCGACTTGAAGAGGATAAGTGACAAAGTCTTGGAGGATACTTCTCATAGACAAGTTTGACTCTATGCAAAGTGTAACATGACTTCATTACATGAAAATGACTCTATCATTTTATGACTAGGTGACAAATAATTCCTAAAGACTCTCAATGGGAGTCTTGACTCAAAAATAAAATATCTTGCTTATGAAACCCATGAAGCAAGCAATACAATAAATTTATTTTTCTTCTTTACATCACATTACATAAAATCATAATTGTCATTATGAAGACTGAAGCTAGTTACACTTTTCAACAGAAATTTTGTAGCTAGGGGTCGAAATTGTCCAACTAGAAGAGATTTGATTGGGTTTGACTTGTATAGAAGAAGCACATCATCAAGAAGGACTAACTTGGTCTTGGAAGGGTATTAGTCTTGGTCTAGAGGTCTTGGAATTCGTCATTTGAAGAATCTATAAGAAGAGAAGGGATTTGTGGGTTTTCCTCTCAAGAGGAGAGGTTTTGGCCCTGGCTTGTAGCCTACATCTTGTGATATTGTGTACTATTGATCTTCATGTTTTTCGTAGTTGTTTGATAATAAGAACATAATAACAAGTGAAAAAGCTAATAATTAATAAAAAGGCATCACAAGTAGTTATCAAGTATAAGAGAAATCACCTAATCTAGCTACCCCTAGATTTCTCAAGACATGCGTCCTAGTTGGTGTCAGTAAAGCAGTTCAAGTTAGTCACTGCATCTCTAAAGGGACTGATGTCTCCTTCTAGTTGGTACTAGTGAAACATTTCAAAGGGTGGATGCCTCTTTCTAGTTGGTGTCAATAAATCAATGTAATAGTAAGATGGTGCCTATAAGATCATTCAATAATAAAAGTTTCACATATATCTAGTATATTTTTTATATTGTTGATGCAATTAATATTTTAAATGCATTGAAGTGTCTTAACATGTTAAAATTAGACATTATATTGATTCATCATGCCCTGCCCTTGATATAATTATATTTCCAACATCTTATCCCTCAACAAATAATAGATCCAAATTTACGATTGATCTATGCTAGTTTATTTATAGTAGTTTATTTATGATAAGATATATGGTGTTTCAACAGTGAGATGAGAAATATTTTTTCACTTTATTTTATATTAGTTTTACACACAAACACACATTATCCTCAATTTCCCCACCCCTAATAATTGTTGCAGGGCACCTTCATTCACTCAAATCTAATGATAACATGTCAATGAAGTTTTCCCAAATAATTACCAAAATTAAACGTTGACACAAACCTTACAATAAATCTTTTCAACATTAAACTTCTTTCTCACAATCAATTTCGAAAAAAATAAAAAATAAATAATAAATAAATAAATAAAAATGAAAACATTATTGTACAATAACAAAAAGAAAACTTCCAAATGCCATCAATACCTTCATTAAGAGGTTTATATGCTATGTCTATTATGATAATCTTAGATCAAGCACAGAACCAGTGATAGATAAAGAAAAACTAGAAACTACTCCATCATATATGAATATAAAGAAAAACTAGAAACTACTCCATCCTATATGGATATACACTTGTGATAATAACAATAATATTGTGTTCCACTTGTGATAATAACAATAATATTGTGTTTCACTTCAATTATAGTAGAAACATCCATTATAAAACAATAATATTGTGTTTCACTTAAATTATAGTAAAAACATCCATTATATAGACTAGCTGACCAAAGGAAATATTTTTAAATGAACTTTCAAAAATATTTCAAAATGGATGAATCATTGGCACTTGAAAGATCTCACTTGATATTCTTTCTTTCGCTCGGAGACTAATCTAAGACATAATATTCGCTCGGAGACTAATCTAAGACATAATATTCACTGACACTCGTGGTAAGAAGATTCAAACACATTTAATAAACATCATTTGTCATGTACCCTCTTTATTTCATAATTGAACAATCAAGCCTTACCGGATGCATATGATCCTTACTTGTAAACAAAGTATAAGGAGCATGATCCTTACCCGTAAACAAAGTATGAGGAGTCAACAATACACATAAAATATTAGAGCGAAAAAATAAGTTATGTGCTCAACTTATCTAAAAATTATTTGAGAGAGGTATTATGGTTAAAAAGTTATTGTTTGGTTACAAATATTTTATTTGATGAGAGAGGTATTATGGTTAAAAAGTTATTATTGGGTTACAAAGTTAAAATTTTATTGGATGAGAGAAGTATTATGGTTAAAAAGTTATTATTTGGTTATAAAGTTGACTTGTAATGAAAAATTATTTACTTATGGTTAAAAGCTTTTAATTTGTTACGAAGTTGTTTTGTATTTTCATTTACTTGGGTTTTACAAATAGAAGTCAGGGAACAACATATAAAGATGAAGATGATGTTGTAACGTAGTAAAAAACCTAGTATATTAATAGGTTTATATATAAATTATTTGATAAGGAAAAAATTATTATTGTTAAAGTCAATTAGATACAACATATAAAGATGATGTTATGTAATGTAGTAAAAGACCTAGTATATTAATAAGTTTATATATAAATTATTTGATAAGAAAAAAATTATTATTGTTAAAATCAATTAGATTTATCTTTGGTGATTGGCAAGAAAGATTGTTATCACACAAGAGTTCAATTCATGCAAGCGACATATTGACCTCATATTATGTATATTGTTGTAATTATATTGACCTCATATTACGTATATTGTTGTAATGGCTTTAAGCATATTGACCTCATATTATGTATATTGTTGTAATGGCTATACTGTTGTAATGGCTTTAAGCCTTGTTGTACAGCCTTGAGCCTTAAAAAATATCTTATCCTTGCCTAGAGGCTACAAGGTGGGGTGCTTGGTTACATGGAAGGAGAAATATTATTGTTAAAAAACTTTGTGACCGTAGAAAATATAATATTCAATTTGTTGAATTGATTTGTGTTAAGTTTAGGTATGTTCTATGCTTACAGCAATTTATTTCAATTTTCACAGTTAGCTCAATGTCTTTTTCAGATTAGCAATCACATCAGCATTAAAGTAAACTACAGATAGAACATAAACATAAATCGCAGAAGACAAGCCAAGACAAGAGGACACAAGATGTGGTGCTAGCCAGGGACAAACCCCAATGTGGGGAAACCCTTGATCAATTCTTCTTATATGTTCTTCAATAGTTCAGCAGAGAGAGAGAGATAGTACATTTACAATAGAGATCAACACTTTGACATATCTAGATAAGACCATAGATCATCTCTAACAAGATGATACATGAGATCAAAAGACATGCTGCTTCAACTAATTCTCCAAGGTGACTACTTCACCTATCATTGTGCTGCACCCGTCATCATGTTGCACATCATCGTGTTGCACCATGCTGCACATGCTTGTTGTCCCATTGTGCCACTACTACACAATGTCATGGCTGCCTCGTTGTGCCACTACTGCACTATGTCATGATTGTCCCATTGTGTCACTGTTGCACAATGTCATGGTTGTCCCGTTGTGCTTTACCATACCATAACACCATGAATTTGCTACACTAAATACTAGTTGTCCCATGTTGTACCATTATACCATTGCTATCCCATTGTGCACTATATGTCATTGACCATTAATGTTCCATTGTTGTACCATATGTCTTGATGTCCATACTGTTGCACCATACATCTTGTTGTCCATGCATCTGCACCATACATCTTGTTGTCCATACATCTGCACCATTGTTGCACCATACATCTTGTTGTCCATATTGTTGCACCATACATCTTGCTATCATATGCTATGTTGTCTATAATGTTACAACATTCATCATTAGACTTGGATCTATCATTCATGATTGTGATTCAATCCAAATAGCAGATAGAGCATCCTTATTTAGAACAGCGTTAAGGATAGCTGAAGATGTGGCTTCTTTATCTCAGCGTTTACGTGTGAAAGCATTCCTTCCATGACAGCAATGGTATTCCTTTCATGATTGCATATAGGATAAGGGCTTTTCCTTTTATGACAGCAAGGGCATTCCATATGTAGAGCACTTCTTCTAGGACAGTGTTTAGGTGCCATCTCCATTAGGCAGTGTAGCAACTAGGTTTAGGGCATCTCTTCTCCTTAGACTTGCAACTAGGGTTTCTGCCTTCATTTCCATGGTTGTGTATTACTGCTTCTTCATAGGGCAGTGTTTAGGACTTCTCCATAAGGCAACATTAGGGCTTCCTTCACCGTGCTAGATTTCTCTTTCCTCCTACGTCTAGGGCTTCTTCATTACGGCAACGTAGAGCTTAGGGCACTCCCTCTAGATTAGGGCAACGGAGAGCCTAAGGCACTCCCTCTAGATTAGGGAAGCGTTATCCCTTAGGATCTCTCCTACTAAAACCCAAAGACAAGTAGAGGGGAAGAGATCCCAAGTGTGTGTCGAAATGACTTGAAAGCCACCTCTATTTATACTAAAACATTGAACACAAGCGGGGTTTATTTGGTTGTTGGTCGACCTTAAAGAATTGTCCCATAACACTAATAAATTCATATCTCCGTGAATACTTATCGAAATCAGATGATCTTTAGATCATTCCTACACCTCTCGATGAGACGGATCCAAGAAAAATATCAATTGCCATTAATAAGATGACCCACATGGAGTTTGGCCCTAGTTGCCAATTTTAACACAGCCTCTCAACTAGGTAGAACTCCATCCATTGATCCATATGTCTCATTGTACTATCTCTGCCATCAGTGCCTTGCACTGCTCTACTCTGTTGAGCTCTGCTCTGCTAAGCTCTGCTCTGCTCTGCTGAGCTCTGCTCTCCTCTGTTGAGTTCTACTATGTTGAGCTCTGCTCTGTTGAGCTCTGCTCTGCTGAGATCTGCTCTACTATGCTCTGTTGAACCATGAAGAAGAAGAATTGATCGAGAATGTCTCATACCATTCTCTAATGGCCCAAAGTCAGTTTCATCTAAAGAGAGTGTGTCATATCACTCTTATTGACCCAAAGTTAGTTTTATTGATCCCAGATCAATATCACAAGAGAGTGTCTCAAACCACTCATATTGATCCCAGATCAGTTGGAGGTCATCCTAGCATAGAGAGTACGATAGATACAACGATGCGTCCATCGATAGAAATTTTATGGTCCCTAACCCCATTTCCCTGCTCATTGATCAGATGAGAGGTACTTCCCATGAGTCCTAAACTGCATGGGTAGGATGCCTCGACAGGAGACGAATCATCCTAGGTCACAGGAGAATGAATCATCCTGTCCCAAAGTCGCCTTAGGGTATCACAAGGGAAGGTTGAGCTATTCACCCTGTACACAACGCACCATTAGGGGAGGGTGAGTCGCCATATGGTCGTGTGTTGCTCCAGTAAGTACCCCACACCCCCCAGAGCTCAATGCATGCAACATGCATGACCCATATACGAAGGTCTCTCAATGACTCCAAGTTGTTCAGGAAAGTCACAAATTTGACTTTCCCCAGGGCTTTGACAAAATGTCTACAACCTATAAATCGTCTCAATGCGATGCAACCTCCTCACTCATCGACTTACCATATCCCAGATAAGGTAGTATCTAATGTCTATCTGTTGGAGCAATCATCGAATACGAGATTCCTCAACAATCGAATCCACCCCTAGTTGTCAGAGAGGATCACAGTGGTATTCATCATGTGTACAAACAACTCAGTGAAGAGCTTCCACAACTAAACAGCTTCACACGAGATCATACTCATAGCTATGTATTCGATCTCGACAGTGCTTATAGCAACCGAATCCTGCTTCCTGCTCATCCATGATATCGAAGCAGAATCCAAAGAGAACCAGCGCTGAGAAGTGCTCTAGTGATCCTCCACACTGCCTACCCAGTGAGCATTCGAATAATCATACAACTTCATGTTTCCAGCAATGTATCTCAATCCATGAGAGATTGTGCCCCGAATATATCTCCAAATATTCTTGGCACCAATCCAGTGAAGCTCAACCAAATATGAGCTCACCATGCTAACTGCAAAACATATATACGGACGTAAGTTCGCCAAGAACATCAATGCAAATGAGTTTATGAAACTTAGAGGCATTTCCCAAAACTGGTCCGACATCATCACCATATAGCTTCTGAAAGTTAAGATCCTCGAGATAGTCACGAGCTTGCATTTTACGATTCCGCATCTGAAATCCAACTCCCCCTTACTTCTGCAAGTGAGAGGGTCTGCACCTATCAGAAATAGGTCGTTCTTAGAAGGTGTCGGTATGAGAGGTCTATCATCCACAATCTTCAAACAATGGTTTGGATCGGCTTCACTCTTAGTGAATCTCAGCTTCATCTGACAGCTATCAATCCTCTCATATCAAACCCAGGGTGATTTTTTTCAAGCCATAGAGGGCTTTCTTCCACTTGCATAAATGAGATTTCTGATGAATCTCAAACCCCTCGAGTTGTTCCAACCCTGTGAACCTGCTACATGAGGGGAATGGTCCCTTTGTAAGATTTTCCTTCGGTACATCTCAGACATGTACCTTCATGCTCCTTTTGAATTTAAGTATCCTAGTCACCATCTGACTCACATCGAGCAAGGCCCCACAATAAGTAGACCTCCGGTGTTATAGATGAGATGTGTCAACTGACATGGTCCCCAATGGACCATCCTGCAACTTGGTACAAATTGCCAACCCTAAACCCATGAGTAAAAGCATCTTTGAAAAAATCTTTTTTTCAAACACATACCTTTACATCGATGAATGCCACCCTGAAACCTTTGACTTCCATTGTCAAAATGGACACCAGATTCTTCTTACGATCAGGTACATAAAAGTGATTCTATAAATGAATCAAGTTACCCTCATTCAATTGAGGGGTAATATTTCCTACACCCTTTCCGGGATAGGTGGCATCGGCTCCAAGTATAATCCCACGATTGTTTCTACCAAATTCGAGAGAGCACCCTTCTATCTGATGAAGTGCCTTGAAGCACTATAATCAATAAGCCAGATTCCCACATAATCTAAAGGAGAGGGCTAATACAAGATAACGCTTATTTATCTTATCAGAAGCAACATTTGATTCTTCATACCTGGGGTTCCTTGCTTTCCTTGAAGAGTCGGCCATTTCCTTTATGACCTTCATTATCTTGTCATTCCTTCGATCATTGAAGATGCCCCTGGAATGATTGTTATCTTCATCAATAGATGTATTCCTGCCATTTGGACACTCCTTCGCATAATGGTCGAACTTATTGTAAGCAAGGCATCTACCTTTCCTTTCACCCTGAGATCTGGACTTCCCATTGAAGTGATCTGTAGGTAGGCCATCAGAAGCTTCCGCTGCACCATTCTAATGACATACTCTGCTTCGGGAATCCATTGATCCTTTTGTCCTTTCCCAGTTGTCTTCAATTATTGCTCTTTCACTCTTGCTTGGGCTTTGTCTTCACCTCAGCTCTGATACCATGTTAAGTTTAAGTATATTTTATGCTTAAAGCAATTTATTTCAATTTTCATAGTTAGCTCAATGTTTTTTTCAAATTAGCAATCACATCAGCGTTAAAGTAAACTGCAGATAGAACATAAACATAAATCGCAAAGGACAAGCCAAGACAAGAGGACACAAGATGTGGCGCTAGCCAGGGACAAACCCCAATGTGGGGAAACCCTTGATCAATTCTTCTTATATGTTCTTCAATAGTTCAGCAGAGAGAAAGAGATAGTACATTTACAACAGAGGTCAACACTTTGACTTATCTAGATAAGAGCATAGATCATCTCTAACAAAATGATACATGAGATCAAAAGACATGTTGCTTCAACTGATTCTCCAAGGTGACTTCTTCACCTATCATTGTGCTGCATATCGTCATCATGTTGCACCTTATCGTGTTGCACCATGTTGCACATGTTTGTTGTCCCATTGTGTCACTGCTGCACAATGCCATGGTTGTCTCGTTGTGCCACTGTTGCACATGTTTGTTGTCCTATTGTGTCACTGCTGCACAATGCCATGGTTGTCTCGTTGTGCCACTGTTGCACTATGTCATGACTATCCCATTGTGCCACTACTGCACAATGTCATGGTTGTCCCATTGTGCTTTGCCATACCATAACAGCACCATGAATTTGCTGCACTAAATACTAGTTGTCCCATGTTGTAACATTGTACCATTGTTGTCCCATTGTGTACTATATGCCATTGACCATTGTTGTTTCATATTTGTACCATATGTCTTATTGTCCATACTACTACACCATACATCTTGTTGTCCATACATCTGCACCATTGTTGCACCATACATATTATTGTCCATACATCTTGTTGTCCATATTGTTGCACCATACATCTTGTTGTCATATACTATGTTGTCTATAATGTTACAACATTCATCATAAGACTTGGATCTATCATTCATGACTGTGATTCAATCCAAACCGCAGATAGAGCATCCTTACTTAGAACAGCGTTAAGGATAGCTGAAAATGTGGCTTCTTTATCTCAACGTTTACGTGTGAGAGCATTCCTTCCATGACAACAATGGTATTCCTTTCATGACTGCGTATAGGATAAGGGTTTTTCCTTTCTTGACAGCAAGGGCATTCCATGTGTAGAGCACTTCTTCTAGGACAGTGTTTAGGTGCCATCTCCATTAGGCAACGTAGCAACTAGGTTTAGGGCATCTCTTCTCCTTAGACCTGCCGCTAGGGTTTCTACCTTCATTTCCATGGATGTGTATTACTGCTTCTTCATAGGGCAGTGTTTAGGGCTTCTCCATAAGGCAACGTTATGGCTTCCTTCACCGTGCTAGATCTCCCTTTCCTTCTGCGTCTAGGGCTTCTTCATTAGGGCAGTGTAGAGCCTAGGGCACTCCCTCTAGATTAGGGCAACGTACAGCCTAGGGCACACCCTCTAGATTAGGGCAGCATTATCCCTTGGGATCTCTCCTACTAAAACCCAAAGACAAGTAAAGAGGAAGAGATCCCAAGTGTGTGTTGCAATGACTTGAAGGCCACCTCTATTTGTACTAAAAGGTTGAGCACAAGTGGGGTTTATTTGGTTGTTGGCCGACCTTGACGAATTGTCTCGTAACACTAATAAATTCATATCTCCATGAATACTTATCGGAATCGGATAATCTTTAGATCAATCCTACACCTCTCGATGAGAGGGATCCAAGAAAAATATCAGCTGCCATTAATAAGATGACCCACATGGAGTTTGGCCCTAGTTGCCAATTTTAACAAATTGGAATGAAAAATTTTGTTCGAAAGATGATTTCCCTTGTTAATGGAAATTCGAAAGACAATTTCACTGGTTGATGAAAGTCCACGTGGATGATATCTGGCATCCAGCATCATCAATTGTAGGCAGAGTGTGGCAACCCAAAGAGGCCTAACCAAATTTGCTATTGAACATTGTGTTCCAATGTTTTTTTTTTGTTTCTGTGATTCCTCCTTTCTCCTGAAACACGGCAGCGAATTGAAGTGATCCTCCATGCTGCTTTCATCAAATTGGGACCAGATAGTTGCAATAATGAAAATTTTATCAGTTTTAAACTTGTTCTTTGTGAATGTATTTCTGGTTTTATATGATGTTTGAAGTAAGCAATAAAATTCAAACATCAGTTTGAGAATTTCTGTGTAGCAGAACTAAACATATTTCTTTATCCACCAAATATAATTCAGATAGTTGCAATAATGAAAATTTTAACAGTTTTAAACTTGTTCTTTGTGAATGTATTTCTGGTTTTATATGATGTTTGAAGTAAGCAATAAAATTCAAACATCAGTTTGAGAATTTCTGTGTAGCAGAACTAAACATATTTCTTTATCCACCAAATATAAT
Organism: Pinus taeda; assembly: GCA_000404065.3. Classification (NCBI taxonomy): domain Eukaryota; kingdom Viridiplantae; phylum Streptophyta; class Pinopsida; order Pinales; family Pinaceae; genus Pinus; species Pinus taeda. The sequence goes on from APFE030027152.1 coordinate 69,024, forward strand.
TCAAACTCACTGAAACATCAAATTGGAATATGAATTAATGGGAACAAAATTGTTACCAGATAAGTGACATAACTAATTAGATTTTTCTAGTATGCACACCCAGAACTCTAAGTGAGGCAGCTGAGTATAATGGTCACACGTTGATGCATTACTATTACTTTAGTTTTCTAAAATTTAGTTATTTAAGTTTATCAACATGCTTGCATCTTAACTCTGGATCTACTAAAGATCAAAGATCAGAAAGAATCAAAAAAATCAGGAAGAATCAAAAAGAAATGTGTAAATTTCTAGTCAAAATTAGGTTAAAATGGATCTAAATTGATTTACTTTATTATTATCTTTTAAATTACTGGATTTTTTTATATTATTTTTTTTATTATTGCGGTATTTGTTTTCACTTTCACATTACAGCTCTCAACTTTTCTTTCATTTTAATTTTATTAGCATTCCCTTTCATTGTACATCCAATCATGCTACATCGTTTACTGCAACTCACTTCTGTCAATGCAATAAAGTCAAGTGTCTGAAATAACAGTAAGACACGAAACAAAACCGGAGCTATCGTGGAGAGACCCTAATTGGAGCAGAAAACTCCACTCTGAAACGATGTAAATGGTTTCAACCCAATAAACTTGCAACCCAGAAAGCTAAAGCATTGCAAAAGAATGAAAACTAACATCAGTATTGGTGTTAACCCAATTAAATATCAGCATTAACATTTAACCGTGAATAGCTCAAAAATGTTACTGCAAAATTTTTGAGGTTCCTTAGCCGTCTCATATAAATCTTTTCCTAGCTTTGTTTGCTCATAACTACTCATCAAACCAAAGATGACGTGGAAAGTGTCAAAAGATGGCATTCAAGATTCCTGATATTCACCTGCATAGAAAAACACATTTGTTTGGGAATTCAAATATTTTAATCTCTAAGAATTTTCTGCGGGAATTTGATTAGAGGAACATTATAGTAACCTACCAAATTTTAGTTCAGTAAAGCATGCATAATGCTCTCTATAACTCTGAACTTATGCAGCAAAAACAAAAACAGAACTATATTATATGCTTGTTTGTGCAAGGCAACTAAATCAGAACCCCTATATTTCAAAATTAAGATCGTTCAATTGTAGTGAACTGATGTAATAAAAACAATAAAAGGACCAACATGACAAAAACACACATTTGCATTCTAAGGTGCCACTTACCACAACAGCAGATCCTGTCTCACGAAAACTGGGAATACAGACAAGCCTTACCACCTGACCCTCGTAGCCTGTGCATGATCAGTAGAATAATCAAGCATTATAGTGCTGATTAGCTAGAATGGGGAAGAGAATAAGGAATAACCCTTGGGAAAAGAATACCACCTTGAATTAAACGGGATGCATACTTTTTCTGATTCCCACAGAAATAAACATGTGGACAATCCTCGATGACAAAAGGGTCTCTGTCTGTAAATGGATAACATCCTGCAAAGTTACACCATGGATCTTTATGCAGTTCAATCAGAATATAAACAGGTATTTTACAGAACAAGTACAGGTCCCCACCATACAGTAGGTTCCACAGCCAATATTTATTGCCATTAACAAAACCTCTATTACCTCCCTCTTAACTGAAAACCTTAAAAGAAAACAAAGTAAAATTTGTATTACAGCTAAGTTCATCTCTGATGTAGGTTAATCTTTACCAAGAGTGTCTGGAGCAGTAGGTGCTAAATGTCTCCATTTTAGTGTCCTTTCCATGTAATCCAGCTTTTCCTTAGCATCAGAATATTTTGCCAGGTTATCTATATTCTGGCCAGAAGTGCCAAGAAAGCTGCAAATGATATCGCCAACTCAATGACTCAAGCTAGGAAAGAGATTTTGAATAAAATTCAATAACCAAATCAATGCCTAGCAAGTAGCTTTTATTCATCCTCTTACCAAACTCCATCAATATCAAACTGATGAGGATTTGTGGCACAAACAAATGTATTGTATGCTGATGCTCCAGAGAACAGACATTTATGCAAAGGCTGGTCAATGAATCACATCAGTAAACAAAATATATATATCAATTCTCCATCTAAGCAATAAACTGAATTTCGAGAATAATTACATGCCAACTTTACAACGTTTTCAAGAATGGTAATCTACATTAGAACCAATCTTTCACTTTGGTAAAAAAGGAGCATAACCACCTGCTGTGGCAAAGAGAAATTTGCTGGATCATTTGGCCCTGGCATTATATCAACAGGCATAGCTGCTGCAAGCTACATAGAAGAGTCAAAGGTCCATTTACAAAACCACAAAAAGCCATGCATGGAAAACAAATTTTAAACTGGAAAGTGGGAAATTTGAGATGTTAAAGAAGATAAGTTAGCCCAAAACAGTATTTACTCATTTTCCACCGTATTGTATCAGGTAAGTGCATATTGAGAAAGGAAAATTCATAGTTCAAGTTGTCATTAAAATTATATATAAACTAGCAAGCAAAAGAATGTAGGTAAGCACCTGTGTCAAAGCAAGGTCCAGTTCCTTGATGGGCTCTGCAAGTCTACCTTGATCCTTTAATCCAAGGGACTGAAAACAATACATACTATTTAGAAAAGAAAAGAAGAAAGGACAAATGCCAAACTCATAAATTATATAAAGAGTCAACAAGGACATGATATAAATATAATTCAGAAAACATATCAAACATTCAACTCATTAATTATAAGTTTATTACCTGAGCTGCCAGAAGGCTCTGCTGCATATCAACTGAATCTCCAGCAATAATGACACGGACAATTTGAGCAGCCATACTTTGCTCCTGCCACAAGAGAAACATTATAACTTTATTCATACAAACAATGCAAATTGTGCCAAGTAAGAAAAACTGCTTCATCATGTCTGAAGAGAAAAAACGACAAACCTGCTCATCCCCTGAGTGGCCTGTCACATAATCAACAAAAAGTTGAAATTGGAGAGGATTAGACTCCATACTACCAACCAAGAGCCCAGATACAAGGACAACATATTTATTTTCTTCTGCAGAAGAAACAAACAATTTTTATGAATTAAATATCAAGATTCAATAATAAGAGATCATTTTCTACTCATGCAGAAGAAAAAGAGAAATCAAAAAATATAATTTGGGCAGCATACTATCATGTCTCAAGGATGATAAAAGTGTTGCAGTTATTGATGACAGATGCTCTCTCAAATATTAACATCCAGCCGGATGGAAACCATAATGAAGACGAGAGTTGGAATGGATAGAATGATGCTGGTTGAAATGATGCTGGATTTGATGCAGCCAGAGATATTCCTTGAAATTTTAGCTCCTGGAATTTATGCTGGAACGGCAATTTTGCATAACATAAAGGCATACATAGGAGTGGATCACATTCACTAGAGGAATATATGTCATCTAAATGTTAACTCTTATATTACAAATGGCTGTAAGAGCACATGTGTGCTAGGCATCAACGAACCCTTAGTACAAAATTTGAAGGGCAAGTTATGGTATCTGTTAGTTTTTTATTGATTTGGTAGCATTGGACATGTGTTCTAGTCTCGATTTGTGTCTAAGAGGCTAAAGAACAAGAGATCTCCAAAACACAAAAAGGTTTCGCGAGATAAGCTTGCGAAACACCTTAATTAAATTAATTAGTCATCATTTAAATATTTCCTAAGTCTAACTTAGGAAAAGTGGTTAATTAAAGTGAATTAATTAAGGAGATCAAATTATGCTCTAGGGACTTCCAGAAAATTACACCGATCAAGTCTGAGATGATCTTAGCCGTTGGTGAGGATCTAATCATGGCCATTGGTGCTCTAGAGAGATATTATAAGAGCAAGTCGATGAGATGGAGAGAGACATAAGAGGGGAGCGTATTTCCTTAGCGGATTGAGCTATCCAGTTGCGTGATTCAGCAAGGAAGTCAGATCGAGCCAAAGAAGGAGAGCATCAGTGATTGAGGGGGCAGCAGAGGAGAATTCTGGAGAGTTTCCCAGCAGTTTTCCAGTGTCGGAGGCAAGAAAAGGGAGGCCGAAATCATTCTGCAGAGAGGCCAAGCAGCCAGTACAAGCAGCCAAAAATCCCAATGCGAGTTGCCAGAGAGAGATCGTTTCAATTGCCGGAGGCCGAGAAAGTCATCCAGAAGGCAGAGCAAATTTTTCCAAAGGCAGTGGAATGAAAGACGGCTCACCAGGAACCAGCTAGCAGGCAGTGTGAATTAGTTTCCAGCCAACAGTACGCATTTCCATAAAGCAGTGTGAGCAAGCCAAAGGGAGGCCAATTGATTTGCAGAGGGAGAAAATTCTCTCCCAAATATTTTCCTAGATATTTGCCAGAGGATTATCAGTGAGGCGTCCAGATTATTGTACTCTCCATTTTTGCTACATAATAATAAAATAAACTAGTGTTGCACTAATCGTGAAAATATCGCGATAAAATCGTTTTATCGCGATTAAAAAAAAAAACGATATTATCACACGATAGAAACAATTTTTTTGGGCCGATTTTTATGAAAAAATCGCGATTTCTTCATAAAAATCATGGCTATGTCAGGCAGCACGAATTATAACTAGAAAAACACGATTTTATTTTTCATTGGACAGCAGACAGGCGCACGACGAGGGTTTGGAGTCTTGAAGTGAGCTTTTGGTAATTTTGGAGCTGAATCCGCTAACTGGAAGAGAAAAACGAAGTGTGAGCTAAGGAGGAGACGAATTTTCTCCATAAAACCGGTATGGGCACCAACGTTTTGTGTTTTCATTGTTTTATAACTTTGTTTTGGTTATTTTTCTATGTTTTTGGTTGGGTTTGGAATCTGGATAACCCATTGTTTTTTTCTATGTTTTTGGTTGGGTTTGGAATGGGGTTTTTGACATTTGTTCAATGTAATTTTATTTTATTTTTGTTGGGTTTGGAATGGGGTTTCTTAAATTGTATGTAATTTTTTTTTAGTTTTGTACCATGTAAATTGTAAGTTTGTAACTTGTAAATTGTAATCTTTATTTTGCCATAGGTTCACCGAAACACCATTCTAGTTTTCAACTTCAAAGTTCAAAGTCAAACATGCCAAGGAAAATGGACCCTCTGTGGGAATTTGGTGAACCTGATGGAGGGAATGATAGAATAAACCTGTCTTGCAAGTTGTGTGGGCACCATATGTCCAAGGGGGTGTACAGATTGAAGTATCACCTTGCACAAATCCCTAGATTTGATGTAGGGCCTTGCACAGAGACAAATCCTGAAATCATCCGAAGAGCTATGAGATCATTGGAAAATTTAGACCACACTAGAGAGGCCAAAGCAGAAATGAAGAGGCAACTAAAAAAGTCAGCTCAAGCTTAGCAAGGAAGTGGCAGTGGTTCTACTGCAGCATCAACCAACCCGGTAGCTATCTCATCATTTTTTGTTCCTCGAACTACACCTGGTTCATAGTCATCTATCACTTCAATGCTTAAAAAACTGAGAAAGAACAAGCTGACAAGTTGTTGGCCAAATTTCTCCTTTGGAGTGATATTCCTTTCAGCATTGTAAGAAATAATCCATTTTTCCAACCTGTTGTTGATGTTATTGCAACTGTTGGCCTAGGGTACAAAATCCCTTCTTATCATGACATTAGAGGCCAGATTCTTCAAAATGAAAAGCTTGACTGCACCAAAAGATTGGAGGATTTTAGGGAATCATGGGCACAAACAAGATGCATTGTGATGTCAGATGGTTAGACTGACCAAAAGGGGAGAATCTTTATAAACTTCTTGGTTAGTTGTCCCAAGGGGACTATGTTCATCAAATCTGTTGATGCATCTGCACAAATCAAAGATGCAAGAACTTTATGTGATTTGCTGAATGTGTTTATTTTGGAAGTGGGTGCAGAAAATGGTGTTCAAGTCATAATGGACAATGCTACAAATTATGTTGCTGCTGGCAGCATGCTTATGGACAGGCATCATACTTTATTTTGGACACCTTGTGCTGCACATTGTATTGATTTGATGTTGGAGAACATAGAGAAAATTTCCTTTGTCAAAGATATTGTTGAGTCATCCGAAAGCATTACAAAATTTATATATAATCATACATTTGTGCTTAGCTTGATGAAAAAATTCACCAACAACAAAGAGTTGGTGTGCCCCGCCATTACACGGTTTGCCACCAGTTTCATATCTCTTCAATCCCTCTTGAATTCTATGTGGGATGTGAAGAGAATGTTTCTTTCAGAGGAATGGCGTGCTTTGACAATGAGCCGCAAACCAGAGGGAGAGGCCATATGCAGACTAGTTTCATACCAGGAAGACTTCTAGGCGAGAGTGCAGGAGGTGTGCGTCGTTACTGAACCTTTGGTAAAGGTTCTTCGATTAGTTGATGGTGAGAAGCCCGCAATGGGCTATTTGTATGAGGCCATGGGCAGGGTGAAAGAATCCATTCGGGCCTACTATGATGATAAGGGAGATGAGGGGTTTCAGAAACAACTCCTCCTATAGGAAGTGATTGATGAACGATGGAACAACACACTCCATTGTCCCATTCATGCTACAGAGATCTAACTGAACCCCGCATTTTCTTACGCATGTGGGTTCATATTTGATGCTAAGATTATGGATGGATTCTTAACCTGTGTCCAGAGGATGGTGCGATCTCTAGCAGAACGTAAAGAAATCTCTAAAGAAATTGAGACATATAGGACGGCAAGTGGCACATTTGGCTTTGACATGGTTGTGACTAATAGGACAATTAAAATGCCAAGGATTTTCAGTTTGCTTCAAATTTCATTGTCTCTTCAAATTCCATTTTTTTCTTATGTTTATTTAAAATTTTATTTGTAACTTTGTTGTAGATGCATGGTGGAGAATGTATGGTGCCAGGGTACCCCTTCTGCAAAAGCTTACCATTCGAATCCTCAGCCAAACATGTAGCTCCTCAAGATGTGAGCGCAACTAGAGTGTATTTGAAAAAATACACAACAAAGAGCGCAACAAGGTAACACTTAAAAATTTAAAATATTGCAAATTTCCAAATAATTTTTTGAATTCATTAAACAATATTTTTTTTTTAATTATTATTTCATGATCTTTGTACAGGTTGGAGTCCCAGCGACTTGATGACATGGTCTACGTCCACTACAATCTTCGATTGTTGGTAAGGCAACTTAAGAGGACACCTGATATGGAGGCCATCTCATTGGATGGGATTGACACCACTGCTGCATGGAGGGTTGAGGCCGAGAGGCCTCTCATGGATTCTGCTGATGATTGGTTAGTGCAGGATGTGGTGGAGAGGGAGGAGGAGGAGGAGGCGGAGCAACAGGAGGAGGAGGTGACACCAACTGCCCGAGCTACCCCTGCCACCAGTAGAGGACGTGGTCTACCTCCTATAGCTCCTACTCCTAGTTCTTCAGCTTCTAGAGCACAACAAAGTCCACTGCCAACTCCACCAGCACCAGCATCTACATCTAGAAGGAAAGGGAAAGCTATGGCATTTTCTCGCAAGAGGGGCAGAAGAAATCAATAGTATTAGACTTTAATTATTTTGTTCATTTCATTGTATATGACATTATGACTCATGAGATACATTATTATATTTTTTGTTGATATTTTGAGGCTGAGTTGGGGCTCAAGAGTCAAGACTTACTATTTAGGACATGATTCACTATTATGTGTGATGTAGCACTAGAAATGATATTAAACATCTTATATATTAGTTCTTTTATCATATTTATGTGTCAATGTATTTATTTTATGTTGTAGATGGTTTAAATATTAAAAATAAAAATAAAAAAATGAATATTTTTGTATGTTACGATTTTTTCCGATATTTCCCCGCGCCAAAATTATCCCGATAACGATTAGTGCAACATTGAAATAAACCCTCATCTACTGCACCGGTTTTCCCTTCGGGGGTTTTCTAGAGATGTTAGTCCAAAAATATTGGTGTTGTTTATGCGTGTGTCCATCTATTTCTCAGTTCCTAGTTTTTATTTTCTTCAGCGCATTTTATGATGAAGATTGCAATTGTGAATTATTCGTTAATTGCCGTAAACAATTAAACTGCTAACAGTTAGGAGAATAATATCCAATAATTGCAATTGAGAAATTTTCACAGTATCAGAGCGTGAGGTTTAACAAAAAGGAACAAGACACGGATAATTGGGAATCTGAACAAGTGCTTCAGTTTGGATGGTTTTCTTCTCACACATGGGACTCGACAGCAAACCTGTACCCAGATCACCTCCCTAGCCATCAGTCATTACACTCAGGAACCCCTGACATCTCTAGGTCCATTGCCAGACCTCACCATCTCACTCACTCATTCCTTTTTAGCAGGCCATTATTATTTTGTATCGTGCCACAGACTATTGTGACTTGGGTATTTGTATTATACCAGTCTCATATATGTGTCGCAGCAACACTACCACTGATTTCTCTTTCTATATGTTATTTTTAGCCGTTTTTTAGGAGATGCACTTGCATTCCCACATTGTAGTCACACTGACTGTACTCTTCTTCAGTCACATTGACCTACTTTTGTGGTCATCAGTTAGACATTAATAAATTTACTTGCTTAATTTGTTTTATTCTGATACTGGTTATGCTGCCATCATATGGGTGTCAAGTACCACTAATAAAATTGGTCTTAAATGTGCCAGAGATGTTTACTGTTCAGGTCCACAAGAGTTTTATAGCTGAAATCCATTTAGAGTTAAGAGACATTGATCAGAAAAGTTGTACATGAAGGGGCTGTAGCTCTGATTGATATTGGTTCAGACAGGACTCTACAGATAGCCACACATTGCCATAGCATGATAGAAGGCTCCTTTCCTTTCCAATATTTAAAAAAATGCATCAAGATCCCATATTTCAGCAACTAAAATCATTTGGAAGAATAATTCATAAGGACAATGCTTTCAGAATAGTTCAAGTTAATACTCAAATTGTAACCAGAATGAAGAGGGCGCTGTGGTGGTAAGTCAGCTTCCAGAATGCTTTGTACATAGAAGTCACCATCACTGCCTTCTTTACCATGGAGAGCAGCAACAACACCTGTACCACACTTAATGTTAATTTGGGATGAATATCAGCAACGATACAACAAATAACAATATTGTTTTGCTTTTGGAAAGTGGGTCCACTAGAAAATCTTAGATCTACAACTCTGATCATGATCATTTCTATGTAATCATATTGTTTTCTAATTTAATATGATAATGCGTGTTTAATAAAATAAAAATTAAAAATGGATCTAGATTAAAGTGACCTACCTGTGACGTACATAGATGGAGAAAGCACATTTCCTGCCAATTTAACTCTTCCACTATCATCTTCCAAAATCAGATAATCATCTGGGTGCATGAAATTTTGTGGCTGTGCTATGGGGGTAACAGTTCTCTGCAATAAAAAAGTTGGCAATGTTGGAGTAAAAGCACAAAATCTTTAAACATTATAATTAGAAGACCCTTAAAAGAAAAGGCGTGATTAGATGCTAGTCAAAGAAGATAATATTCTCATATCATTTTTAATGCCTGACCTCCTTTGAGTATTCATCCAGAATTGAAGGCCTGAGTTGCATTTGTTTGTACACAGTTCCAACTATAATACATTCTTTACCATCTTCAAGTCCTAAAATAGTACACACTGCATAATAGCAGAAAGACATACAAATGCAAATGTCAGATTTGACAAAATATTCCAATTATATGTAACTTGACCTCTACCTTTCCCCTAGAAAAGCATCAAGTTTCCAAAATTTGTGAGTATGTACTATGGTCAATGCCTTTTGCTTGAGTGGAAAATCCTTCATGCTTTTGCACAGTGAGCCAAAACAAGAAGAATGGCCAGAATCTCAAATATGGTCATTTTCAATTACAATGCTTTTATCAATATACCGAAATAATAGGAAGATTGAAATCATAATTTCACGAGTCCAATTTTTGGATGAAGAAAATCACAATCACTGTCACTTTCTTTTTTAAATGCTCACTATTTAGTATGATATGTTTTGTAAGAATGAATAAGCCTAGATTTTGTTTATAAAGATATTGGTAAATACTTCCATCAAATGCCACATTGTCAAATTTGTCAGAAACAGGTTGCTAACATTACAGATAAATACAAGTACTTTAGGTAAACATCCTGCTGGAAGGAACATTGATTGTGTTTCATTATTCTTCTCTAAACATTAAAATTGACAGATTATGGTTTTTCCAGTTGTAATATATGTCCTAAACCATTGAACATCCCTACAAAGTCAAATCGGCCCAATTATTTAAGCATATATTACATCCAGCAAAAGAACACTCTATCAGAGTTGTCCATCCAACAAGAAGAGAATTATAGACAGACTTGAATCATTTATATATATCATGCAGGAAGCCAAGCTTAATAAGGCCCTTCCTAACGCCCAACACCCAAATAAATTTAGACTAAATGCTTGAGAACACTGCTGAAATGACATTTACTGATAAAGGCCTATTGAATTTCATTTCTCCTCCCTAAACATCACACGAAAACAAAATATTAACAGACCTAAACTCACCAGTCTAGGTACAATATTATAAACGGAATCGAAATGCACCAAAAGGCCATTTCATTTCATCCCATTCTTGACATAACATGTGTGGAACATGTAACCCAATTGACAACCATAAACATCAATTATCATATTGACCTACTACCACTCGAGTCTTAACTGCCCACCGCACAATAAACTACCGAAGCCATTTTTTCAGCAAATTCAGCCATGCCAGCAACAGATTTGCATCACTTTATTCTTGAAGTTTAGAAATCTGAAATATCAAATTGCGTAAGTTCTGAAATTAATGAGCTACAAAATTAATAAAATCCAAAGAGGCTATGGTCATAATAACTCTTAAATATTTACTCAAATACCTTAGTGGGAGGTAACTCACGCCTGGATAATTAGTTGGATAGTTATTTAATTCTATATGTTTTATTAAATCAATTCGCATAGTCAATACAAGTTAAATAGGTTCCCTGCAGTGCTAATTCCTCCATTTTTCTACTTCATGTATTTTCTCCATGTCTCTTGTTCCGAGACCATTCCGACCCAAGCCAAAGACATCAACAAGATTTGCAATCCAAGATCGCATCATCGTGGAGCCAAAATTACAATTCTGTTAAAGGGAGCTTGCTTTGTTGACAAAGTGGGCTGTTACTTTTTCCCACCATCAAGGTTCAAATCCCCCCAGAGAAATCTTTGCTCCTCATGGACCACCTTGCTTGTGTAAGAGGGCCATTTATTGCAGTTAGGGAAAGGTGCAAGTCCTCAGCAACTTTGGCAGAATAGATACCACCAACAATGGCTGCTTAGCTGAAGGATAGTTGTTGTGAGCTTGTTAGACGTACTCACTTCATTGTAATGAATTCTTGTACAGAAAAGTAGCCATTTGCTTGTATTTACTAGAAGCATCATTTTTAGAAACATAAATAACTATGATTCTGGACTAAACTTCAAATGAAAATAGAAAGAAGAGGGGATAAAAAAGTCACAACTCAACAGCTGGCAGCAACCATTTGTGAAAGAGAAAAAACTACTTTTTATTTTGTTATTTTTTACTATAAAGTTCAAGAAAACATGATATATTTTGGATAAATATATCTTGAATTCAACCTCTTTGGAAAAACTTAAATCACAATAAGATAATTTTATTAATGTCCACATATGACCAAGGAAAAGGTCAAAGGGAGGTTATAGAGTGCAATCAATGGCTGGCAGACTATGGGAGTGTCTAAAACACTCCTAGATACTGAAATGTGTTTGTGGAAAAAAAGGAGATACACATAAAAGAGAGAAATGCAGGAGCTAGGCAAAACAGAATTTTAAAAAAGCACTAGGAAGTACTAGGGCCTAGCTCAATATCAGAAATAAAACAGGAAATAAAAAGATGTAAATGGGTTAGAAGAGGCGTCTCTATCTCTATTTACTGTAAAGGAAACAATGAAAAACCTGATGATATCATCTTAAGAGTACTTAGGGATGTAACACCCTAGTTGTACAATCAGGGAAGGAACTCTAGTGCAAAGTGACCTATCTCTCCTAACATCAGAAGCTAAGGGGAAGAAACTCATGACGGATATGGTTGCTTGAGCAAACCCAATGGACAAATGTTAATATTGGCAACTAGTGCCAAATTCCACCTTGGGACAGCTCATTTGATGGAAATGATAATTGCATTAGATTCCTCTTTTTGAGAGGACCAAGATTGATATAAAGATCATCTCATTCGGACAAGCAAAAGTGTGATTTTGAATTTATGCCCACAGATGTTCAAATTGTTCAGGTCAGCCACGTCATCATGTAGGCTCAAGAAACCCAATGGATGTGTCTCTTCACCCACAACCAATTGTATAAATACAACAGACCTCACACCTCATTTGGCATCTAAGTCACCAAGTTCGTGTTCGTGTTCGAGTTCGGCGACCTTGAAATTCGAATAAAGTTCAGAACCTAAAATTTTGCTGATAAACTTCAACATAAAATTCGACATATAGAAATTTGAAAAAAAAAATGTATATATATAAAAAAAAAAACAATTTAAAGTCAAATTCAAAGTCCATAATGCACATTGCAAACACATAAGATTATTGCTCAAACATTTAAATCATTTCCACATAATTTTATAAACCATGACAGTGAGTGCCAATAAAGAACCAACTTCCATACATGTAACATAATAAACAAGGTGAGAAATTCATCATAGACATTTGCACCCATATCAAATTCAACAAAACCATGGGCCATATCAAATTTCATATATTGAAAAACAATCTGATAAAAAAGTATTCAAAATATATAAACTCGAAAGTTTAAAGTAGCTTGGCAGTTTTAGAAAATTGTTCATGCAAAAAGTAAACTAGAAATCTAAAACAGGAACACAAGTTTTATTCTTGATGTTGCTGTGGCCCACTTGTTATATCAAAAAGTTCTATATCATCAAGAGCAGTAGGAGCTGTGAATCTACTAGATGCTTCAGCATCAGATTCATCACTCAATTCCCCGTCAATGTCACTATCAATGTACAAATCAGCTTCATCCATTGATGCATTTAGAACAGGATCAATCTAGGAGTAGAGGAATTGGATGCTCTTTAGCCACATTTTTCAAAGCCAATTGCAAGTTACTACGAACATAAACAAGATCTTCTAATCTTCCAGATAACAATCTATTTCTTTTCTTGGAATGAATGTGGTCAAAGGAACTCCAATTCCTTTCACATGTTGATGCACTTGATCCCTCGCTTAAGATACGAATTGCAAAATTTTGCAATTCTGGTGCCCTTGAACCATAAAATTCCCACCATACTGCTGGATCACTTCTGCTCCTATCATACTTTGTTGATTGTGTTCCAAATAACCCTTCTTCTAACCTGTATGCCTTCAACTGACTTCTGAACAAACCTGCAATTTTTGGATCTGGATTTAGCTTCTCAATAGCCTGGATAAGTCCATTCATGACTTCTTCATTCCTATGTCTTGGTAACCCAAACAATCTAGGGTCCAAATAGCATGTTGTTGCATGTAATGGACTATGCATCATCTTCCATCTTTGATCAATTAAATCCCATATCTCCTGGTAATTAGCTTCCACATTATTAAAAGCACTTGCAATGGTCTCTTTGCAACGATCAATGCTTTCATAAACAAAACCCATACAAGGTTTGTCACTATCAACCATGAAGAGCACATTTGTTATGAAACCAGCTCACAAAAAGATAGAAAAGATAGATCAACGCCTTAGAAATAAGCCTCTTCGAGGGAGCAACCTCCTTTACATTACACAAATGAACAATTCTTAGATGATACAAATGACAAGACCTCCTTTCTATATATAGGAGTCTAAGGGGTCATAATATAATCAAAGCCGACATAACAATAATAATGTAAGGGCATAATAATAACAATAGTGGGCTTCTATGGGGCACAATAATAACAATATGGGGACTACATGGGCACACAATATAATAAGGGGGTTGTACTAATAACAATAAGGGGTTACACTAGTAGTATAGGGACCTAACATGCCCCTCTCCTTCAAAAAGAGTTGGCCTCAATGCTTGACTAGTTTTTGATGCTTTTATATAACTTCTTGTCCTCCCATGTGAAATCTTCAGTGGGTAAGTTCTTCCACTTGATGAGATACTCTGAAATTGATCTATTTCGTAGTTGTAGATTTCTCGGTTCTGTGATTGCTTCAGGTTCCAATATGATTTTTCCTTCCATGTCAAGTTCTCGCGACACTGTTTGAATTGGGATCTTCTGCGACTTTTGAATGAGTTCCCACTCCTTTGGGCATATGGATATCTGTAAGGCCTAATGTTTGGAGGAACACTTCCTGGAATCAAATGAATAGCATGATCATGATCACGAATAGGTGGGAGGCTTTGGGGAGTCTCAATACCTTGGATGATTGTCCAAAAACGTTTTGGAGATCTGGAGAAATACATGATTTCGATGTGGGATCCTCTAGTGAACATAATTGTGCAATTACGCCCAGTTGTTCTTTATTTAGAAGCTTTGTCATGCAGTTAGAGTTGATTATCTTTCCTGGTTTCCCTTCGATACCCCTCAATTCAACTTCCTTTCCTTCACAAAAAAATTTCAAGAAAAGTTCTTGAAAATTAAAAGCTATCGTACCCAAAGATTGTAGCCATTGGACTCCTAGTAAAACATCAGCACCACCCATTGGAATGAAAATCATTGGGCTATTCAATAAATATTCTCCCATGGATAGCTTGATATTATGGCACTTTCTATAGCAATTTATGGTTCCTCCACTTGCAACCATCACTTGACACTCTGGTGCTGGATATAGGAAGCAATTCAATTTCTTGGCTATCTTACAATGAATAAAATTATGGGTACTGCCCAAACCAATCAACACTATTACTTTTTTCTTCTTGATATGTCCTTCTATCTTGATAGTTTGAAGAGTGGTAATTTTTTCCGATGCATTACAAGATATGGTCGGATTCATTTCTTCTTTCTCTGGGGTGGGTTCTTGGTGTATATCCTCTTCTTTTGATGTTTCTGTTACAGCAAAAATGCCACGATGTCCTATTTTGAGCAGCGAAACCCTAAAATCCAAAGCTCTGATACCAAATGTTATGAAACCAGCTCACAAAAGATAGAAAAGATAGATCAATTACTTAGAAATAAGCCTCTTCGAGGGGGCAACCTCCTTTACATTACACAAATGAACAATTCTTAGATGATTCAAATGACAAGACCTCCTTTCTATATATAGGAGTCTAAGGGGTCATAATATAATCAAAGCCGACATAACGATAATAATGTAAGGGCATAATAATAACATATGGGTTTCTTGGGGCACCATATTAACAATATTGGGACTACCATGGGCACAACAATATAATAAGGGGGTTGTACTAATAACAATAAGGGGTTACACTAGTAATATAGGGACCTAACAACATTAACAATTGGGCCACATATTTTTAAAACCTTGTTTGCATTTTCCCAAAAGCCATTATTGAGCACTATTTGTTCAACATTTTTCCTCTTAGTTTCTTTTGAAAGGGTAGATCTCTCCCACTCAATATTGCAAAAAACAGCGCTTAAGCTCGCTTTTCCTCAACAACTATTTTCAGAGTAATATAAAAAGTGGCAAACCTTGTATCGCAAGGCCTCAACAACTCTTTTGATGCATTCTTCCTATATATGCTCAAAGTGAGACGATGGTTGATGATGAAGTTTGCAATTGTTTTGGGTCTTCGGATTGTCTCATTGACCCAAGGAAATTTGGCTAAGTCATGCAACATTAAATCCAAGCAGTGCGCTGCACAAGGGGCCCAATAAATGTGATTATACTTTTCCATAATCAGCTTCCCTGCACCAACACAATTTGATGCATTATTTGTAATAACATGGACCATATTTTCCTCGACCTCTTGAATCACTTCATCCAAAATTCCAAAAATAAATTCTGATGTCATCACTCTATCCATTGCATTTACTGCCTTCAAGAAAAGTACCCCTTGAGGACTATAAACAAGCACATTGATCAATGGGCATCGACACAAATCTAACCAACCATCACTCAAAATTGTGCATCTTGTAAGCTTCCAAGACTCTTTAATCTGAACCAACTTTCCTGTCACTCGTTTTCTTTAGCAAAGTTGTCCTTAAAGCTTCAGATCCTGGAGGAACATAGCCCTTCCCAAAATCAATGGCCTTTTTAATTACATTTTTAAAATATGGACTCCTCACCACGTTAAAGGGAATTGCACATGCATAAAAGAATTATGCAATAGCATCATCAACTTCTTGTTTCTCAACAGGTTTCCATAATTGATTTAATGTTTTGGTTCCACCTGTTTTTACTTGAGTAGAACTTGATCCACCAATGGTTGAGATTGAATTAATGGTGTTGGAGGAAGACATGGCAATCTCCCTCTCAGTTCACAGCCTCTTATTTTCCCTTTTCTCCTTTTCCATCTTTAAAGTGAAATAGTCTTTCTCCACTGTGGTTTTTTGTTCATCAGAGATCTCAGTGCAGCCTTCAACACCACCTCTGCTTCCATTGCTAATACTGAGAAGGTGATCCACTGCTCTAGTTAAAGGGCCAGTGAATTGATGTCCACACAGCTGACACAAAAGATTTTTCCCCTCTTTTTTGACAAAATTCCATGCTACAGTAGTTGATTTTGGGGGTACCATTGAAATTTGAAGGTTCTGAACTTCTTATTGTTGAAGACTAAGGTGAAGGCTTGAAGCCTGAAATGTCTGCAATTTTTTTTAATTTACATTTTAATTAGTTTTATATTTTTTTTGCAGAATAAAATTATGAAAGTTTGAAACTATAATTTATAAAATAAATTTAAAGAGTTTGGATTTCTCAGGCTGAAGCATGAGAGTCTAGACACTAAATTAAAAAAACTAGTAAATTGTAATTTGTGACTTATTGATAAATTGTATTTCACTGATAAATTGTATTTAACTGATAAAAACTAGTAAATTGTATTGAATTGATAATAAAAAAATGTGTATTTTAATTTTTGCTTACCTGGAGGCTGGAGTCTGGACAGTGCGGCTTGTTAGAGGTTGCTTGAAGGCTTGTTGAGGCTACTTGAAGGTGGCTCACTGCTCTGTCAGAACTGCAACCCTCAACAAAACTCTAAGTTATCTCCAAGTTTGAGTTTCTACCTTCTGAGGTTGGAACTTGGCCACAGAGATTAATCCTTCAAAACCCTTACACTGCCTCAGGAATGCCATTTGTTGTGCCTGTCCAATAGAGTCGCAACCTGTGTATGCATGCATGGTGGACGAGAAGGCAAAGGCTAGAGATGTTTATAAACAACGAAAAAATAAACACTAATAAATTGGATGCGTGCAATGTCGAGCTGTAGTCTACACTGTGTATGCGTGTAGTGTGCCACTATGCAAGAGGCTGAGCTGTGTATGTCAGCATGTTGCACTAGTCACCTGTACGTTGTGTATGTCGGCGTCAAGACTCGAAAACCCTTTGAAAACCCGCGGAGAGCTGTGTATGCTATGGACTGGTCATGGTTCTATTTTCACGTTTATGGTCACTGTGTTTTACGGTCACGGTTCTGTTTATAAAACAAAACACAGAACCTGCGGGCCACAAGTTGGAACAAAACCAAACCCATGGGCCAGGAAACAACGAAACCTAAATTTTTTTTATTTTTAAACAGCAAAAAGGCCCGCATAAAATTCATTTTTTTTAAACAGAGAAAAAAACGAACCTAAACGAATACAAATGAATTTAATGGCATTTTTTATTAAAGTTCGACATTTTGTTCGTCATTTTGTTCGTGTTCTGCATTTTATTCGAGTTCGCCATTTTGTTCAACGAACTTGAACGAATAAATTCGAATTTGGTTGAAGTTCGATGAATTTCGAATTTATTCGTTCAAGTTTGCCGAACCCAATGACTAAGCTTGGCATCATCATCACTCACTCATTCTTCTCTCTCTTCATCTGATTGGTTCATACAACATTGGGCAGCTTCTCTCTCTCACATGTGTGGCAAGGAGGATGAGTTTTTTGCACTGAATTGCAGAACAAAATTTCAAAGTTCTGTGATAGGTTTGACCAACATTGACCGAGGGCTTGTTGACCAAGTTTGACTGCATTTTTTGGGTCTAAAGTTTGATCTTTTTAGGCAGCATTTCTGGGAACAAAAATCGAGAAATTCTAGACAGTTTGACCAACATTGACTTCAGGGTTGACTTCTGTTTGACCGCAGGAAAATTACAGTAGTTCTCTCCTTTGACTGAGTTTGACTAAGCTGTTTTGGGCTGACTATGACCTCATGATCAAGCTAAGTTTGACTGAGGAAAGCTGAGTTGCTTTGAGGATGATTTGATGTTGTTTTGACCAACATTGACTTCCTGGTTAGGGTTGAAGTTTGACTGCAGTTGATTGCAGAAATATACAGGGTTGTTTTGACTTTGAATTGGGCAAGTCAATTTGACTTTTGTACTCTCTCCCTGTTGAACTTTTGATATAAAAATAAGAAGAATTGATCATAGGGTTTTACCCACATTGAGGTTTTTCCCTGGTGTCCGCCAAATTTGATGTCCTCTTGTCTTGGCTTGTCTTCTGCATTTTGTTTCATTTTCTATCTGCTTTTATTGTCAATGAGATTATTGTGATTGCTATTGAAATTTGAAATTGTTATTGGATTGCTAAGGAACATTTTAAGTAAATTGTGTTAAGCATAAAACATACCATTGTTAACTAAAATTAACATGGTATCAGAGCCCATGTGAAGACAAAGACCAAGCAAGAGTGAGAAAAGCAATCACTAAGGAAAGTTGTTGGACAAGAATATTGGTCTAGCTTCAATGACGACTACATCATACTTCAAATCCAAGGACAAGCACAAGGACAAATCCGACTATCATGCATGGAAGATGACCTTGGATTTGACTTTGGAAGAGCATGATGCTATGGACTATGTAAAGGGAAAAGTGGTGGAGCCTCCTTCAAATGCACCTACTGCTGCAAAAATAGAGTACAAGAAAGGTGAGGTCAAAGCTAAGAAAATTATTGTAGACTCCATTCAAAAGCATTTGGTTGCCTATATTTCTGATCTAGAAACATCTAAGGAGATGTATGATAAGCCGGTTGGGATGTTCAAAGTAAACAATGCAAATCAAATCTCTTTCTCAAGAACAAGTTGAAGGTCATCGAGATGGATAGAGGAGAGTCCATCAATCCTATCTCATGAGGATTACCGAAATCAAGAATGATCTTCTATCTATTGGAGAAGTTGTTGTTGACAAGGAGCTCACTCTCATTGCACTTGAAGGTCTTACAAGAGCATGGGATGTGTTTAACACCACCATCCTCAACAATGACAGGAATCTGGGTTTTGATGAATTATTAGCTAGATGCACTCAAGAAGAAACAAGGATGATGGAGAGAGATGAGCCCTCAAATGGAGATGATCCTACTGCTTTCTTCACTCATGCTAAGAGGAAGAACAATACTAATCCAAGGAAACAAGGTCAAGGATTTAAGTCGGGATTCAAAGATGGAAGAAAAGGAAGATGTTACAATTGCAACAGGTTTGGCCACTATGCTAGAAAGTGTCCTCACAAGAAGGATACTCCAAGGGATGATGACAACAACAACTACAAAGGCAATGCCAATCAAAGGAACAAGAAGTTCAACAATAAAGGAAAGAGGAATGCTCTTGTTGCTTGATATTGAAATGAATTCTATCTTATTTCCGCCTTACCAACTGCCTCTCATCCGGATACACTGGATCATTGATTGATTGATAATAGAGCGTCAAGGCACTTCACTGGGTACAAAGAGGCCCTTTAGAATTTGGTTGAAAATAGGACTAACTTGCAAATCATACTTGGAGATAATGCCACCTATCCCGTGAAAGGAATTGGTATTGTCACTCTTCACTTGAATCGAGGTCAAACCATTCATCTACCAGAAGTATTGTATGTGCCCAATTTGAAGAACCTGGTATCTACTTATGTGATGGAAGATAAAGGCTTCAAGGTAGCATTCATTGATGGAAAGGTACGTCTTTGGCAAAGAAACCCTAAAGATGTATTTACACTTGGATTTAGGGTTGATGATCTTTATCAAGTTGGAGGAAGTCCTTTGGGAGCCATGTCTTGCGACATTTCTCTTCAATTTGAATTATGGCACCGAAGATTTGCCCACCTTCACTACAAAGTCTTACCTTGGGTAAGGAAGATGGTCATGCGTATACCAGATTTCAACATGAATCATGAAGGTGTTTGTCAGGGTTGTGCAATTGGGAAACTTACAAGGGGACCATCCCTTTCAAGCAAAAGTCAAACTTTTAATATTCTTCAACTGGTCCATTCTGACCTATCTAGTACGTTTCCCGTAACATCATTAAGAGGATACGTATATTATGCTATCTTTGTGGATGACTTCACTGGCAAAACATGGATCTATTTCTTGAAGAAGAAGGATGAAGTATTTAAATGGTTTCGTGCTTTCAAAACCTTGGTGGAAAATCAAACGGGGAAAAAGAGCAAAATATTGAGGACCGACAATGGAACCCAATATGAATCAAATGAATTCAACGACTTTTGTAGAGAAGTTGGCATTAAGAGGGAAACAGTCGTTGCATACACTCCTAAGAAAAATGGAGTTAAAAAGAAAGAATTGAATAATTGTTGGGTCAATTTACTAGGTAAATTAACACAAGTATTTAATTATCAATCTGGGCTTGTAAGCTTAGAAGCATGTCCAGAGTCTATGGATTCCAATGGTAGTAAATCTTAGAATATGAAATAGAAAGATTAAAAGGAATGCATATTACAAATATAAACTCTAATTAAGTAATTTCTAATTCACTTAAATAATATGTGGGATGAGGCTCCTAACTTAGGAAAACCTGGTTGTCCTTCCCTACAATACTATTTCCATGAAGAGAAATCCAAAAGAACTAATTAACAATGGTTTATGATGCAGAAGATGTAAAAGAAGAGACTCTTAACTAAGGAGGACCAGGTTGTCCTTCTTCACAATTCTACTCTATCATAATCACCATTGCTTCAAACCAGAAATGCAAAAATAACTTCAAATGAGAAAAGGAGAATGAAATTCAATTTTAGTTCAAGATCAAATAGAAGGGGAATTTAACTTAAATTCCCGTGAGTCCCTTCATATGTAGATTAGAATTAAACTAATATTCATTTAGCAACCATCACAACATCTAAATACATTTGAAACAAGAACTAATTTATGAAAACTATGAAAATTTAACCAAAAAGTGCACTTAGCTTGGTGTGGGGGGCCTCCACCCTTGCCTTGCACACTTGAAGAAATCTTAGCTACAGCAACTTCAGTAAATCAACCAAGCATGAACAGCAAATTGAAATGAAACAGGTTCTTCAATTAACTTTCAGTCTTCAAAGAGTCTCAAAATCATATTACATAATTCTACTTCTTAAGCCTTCAATAGTCTTGGCTTAAATAGATAAATAATAAACAAACTTGACTAAAAAGTCTCTAATAGCATTATCTATCCTAATCCCATTTATCCTGGTCGAATCCACCCATTCAGTGACACAGAATTTGGAAAAATCCCAAAAATCACTAATTTTGGCCTATTTCCTAGGGATTTTCTAGACAGCAAGTCATGTTTAACCAAAGTTGACCGGGCCTATTCTCGGTTTGACTGAACCAATAGGTACACGTCCGTTCTTAGTTCCCAAGCTTTCTAGAAATGTGTTCAGCTCGTGCCCAGGTGTCCTACAAGTATGACTTCAATGGAGAAATTACGAGAATTTTTAGTCATGTCCAAAGATGCACTTAAAACCCAATTTCTGCAAAATATCTAAAAATTGAAAAACAAAATTTATATACCTGAATATGCATAAATTGGTCAAAATAAAGTCTATATGGATGGTATATGGTTGAAATTGATGGAAATTAGGTGTATTTTAATAAGAAAAATTTGATCAAAAATGAGGGCCAACAACGATCATGGAAGCCACTTGTGCCATGCTTCATGATATAGGTCTATCGAAGTTCTTATGGGGAGAAGCTGCAAACACTGTCGTATATATTCAAAATAGGTGTCCACATCAAGCATTGAATTTCAAAACACCCAAAGAAGTTTTCATTTGTAAAAAACTTGATGTTTCTCATTTTAGAATATTTGGTTGTCACGTCTACTTTCATGTGCCTAAAGAGAAGAGAAACAAGTTGGGAGCATGCGGAAAGAAAGGAACATTTGTGGGCTACAGTGAAAATTCAAAGGCATATAGAATCTATGTGCCTGGTCAACGCAATGTGGAAGTAAGCCATGATGTTACATTTGATGAAGGCACTGCTCTTGGGAAAGCCAGAGATCTCCCCATTCCAAGAAAAAGAGAATGATGATGCTACAGGAAAGGAGGATGAACCTCCATCTGATGAGCCTATGCCCAATGTTGAAGGTCTGATGGATCCCATTGAGCCACCTCCTGGTGATCCCTCTTCCTCAAGAAAAAGACCTTTGTGGCTCAAAGACACTCTCGAAGATGTTGAAAAGCATATTGCTCCAAGAGGGACATTTTGTGAAAGTAAGAAACCAAACAAGTATCAATGGTACCTTGTTGCTATGAGTACTATTGTTCAATCTAAGCCTTCTAAGTTCGAAGAAGCCATGAAACACCAAGTATGGAAAGATGCGATCAATGAGGAGTACGAATCCATCATGAAGAATGATGTCTGGGATGTGGTTCCTAGACCCAAGGACAAGTATGTGGTCACTTCTAAATGAGTTTACAAAATCAAACATGGAGTTGATGGGAGTGCTGAAAAATACAAGGCTAGGTCCGTTGCTCGAGGCTTATCTCAAAAGGAAGGAGTGGACTATGATGAGATATTGCACCAGTTGCCCGATATACCACCATCTGTTCAATTATTGCTCTTGTTGCCTCTCAAGGATGGAGCCTACACCAACTGGATGTTAAGACTGCTTTCTTGCATGGCTCGCTTAAGGAAGAAGTCTACTTGGAACAACTTGAGGGGTTCGAAGTACAGGATCGAAGGACACGCATATGTAGATTGAAGAAAGGCCTATATGGGTTGAAGCAAGCCCCCAGGGCTTGGTATGAGAGGATTGATAGCTATATTACGAAGTTGTGTTAATTTTTGAGTTAACATGTTCTTTGCATAGTACAGTTACTTCAGGGATCCATATTAGCCCAATTTTCATTAGCAATCACATAAGGCATTATTATCTAATAGTAATTGAAGAAAGAACATAAACAAAAGGAGCATAAGCCAAGATAAGACAAGAGTACACATGGATATGGCACAAGCCAGGGAAAAACCCCAAGTCGAGGAAAACCCTCGATCAATTCATCTTTTTATTATTACCAAATGTTCAACAGAGAAAGAGAGCGACAGTGCACTAAATTCAAATTGACTTGCCAACATGTTGAGCAATACCACTGTCTAGATGTCAAGGAATTAACCTAGTCAAGTCTGCACTTTCTGTTTCATTATCTCATCAATGGTTCATAATAGATAATGCAGCCATATAACAGACTTCCAAAGCAACTTGATCATGGATACATATATGCGGCCTTCTTTACTGAAGATGAGGAACCCAAAGTAGATAGATCTTGGACTGAATGAAGATCTGGCTAGGGCATACATCTGCCCTAACCAACAGCAGCAAACTCATGATATTGACCTCAAAACCATTTGATCTTCTTAGTAGTGAAAACAGCTTAGGCCAAGCTAATAATTTAGCCTCTTTCTGAGGTTTGAACCTGGTATACTCCACAAAAGGTCTACAGCCAACAAGGTAAGATGAATACAGTCCAGAACTGTCATAAACATCCATCGATCTAGTTCAAACATGCCACAACCAGCCTCGGTCTTCTGCCTGAGATACTCGGCCTGATAAAGGGAAGGGTTTACCATATAAAACAAGCCCAGAATTCCATCATACTGACCTCGGCCTCCTGCCTGAGGAACTCGGCCCATGAAGAAGACCAAACAAACCCTAATCTTGCCCTTGATATCCCTACTGGAGAACTTCCTCTTCTGCGGCCATTTCAGAGAAAATGGATGTGCCAAAATGAGGGTGGAGGCACCCTTATTTATACAATTTTGTAGGGGTCAAGAGACGTGTCTATTGGACCTGTTGAGCCGTGTTTATTGGACCTGTTGAGCCGACATAGAGATAAGGCTGACCTTGGTAACTTTCGTGTCAGAGAATAAATTCAAAAACCCACTTTTACTTATCCAAATTTGACGATCTTTAGATCGATTTTGGTCCTCTCAAAGAGAGGAATCTAATGCCATAACTATCTCCTTCAAAGGAGCAGTCCAGAGTGGAATTTGGCCCTAGTTGCCAAATTTAACACTCCCTCTAAACTAGGGAGAATTCCACCTGATGAACCAACAAACATCTCTGAATTTCATCTCATCTTTGCTCTACTGAACACTAATATGAATAATAAAAAAGAATCGATAGAGTGAGTCACTTCCACTCTCCACTGAAAAAAGTCAGTGCACAAAACCAAAGGGAGAACTCCAATCGGACTTGATCCCAAGTGATCAAGTTGAAGAAACATCATTCATCCTAGACATAGGGAATACGGCAGTACAAGATGCGTCCATCAGTAGTGCTATGGTCCCTATCCACTTTTCCCAACTCATTGGCCATATGAGAGGTACTTCCCAGGTGTGTCGGACTACATGGGTAGGATGATGCGAGAACATCAGCAGGGTAAGAATATATCACATCCTGCTCACAACCACTCGTAGGGAAAGGGGAAACCACATCCTACAAACACGTCATAATCAATGTAGGGAAAGGATGAACCACCTCCTACATTCACATATCACAATCATCGTAGGGAAAGGATAAACCACATCATACACACATGCCAAACACCAAGAGTAGGGAAAGGTATGAACCACATCCTATACGCATGCAAACCAACAATAATAGGAAGGATCTTACACGTGGGGAAAGGATGAACCACATCCCACTAACATGTCAATCACAGATCGTAGGGAATAAGCATCCTACATGTGGGGAAAGGATGAACCACGTCCAATCAACATGTCAACAGATGCCTATATGCATCTCTCACTACGGTATCTGCAAGAGAAGGTGAACCACTCATCCTACTCATATGCCATAGGAGAAGGTGAACCACTCATCCTATGCATATGTTATCAACAATAGGGGAAGGTGAACCACTCACCCTACATACATGTGTCTGCAATCGTAGGGGAAGGTGAACAACTCACCCTACACACATGTCAACCACCATGGGGTATCACAGGGGAAGGTGAACCACTCATCCTATACACAGCGCACCAATAGGGGAAGGTGAACCACTCACCCTATGGTCGTTCATAGCTCAAATAATTACCCCAAGACCCCAAGAGCTCCCAAAGCTCAATGTTCAATTTTAACCAAGGATCCCTTCATATAGAGAATAGTGCCAAGCTGCTTTCTGAAAGTCAAGACTCAAGACTAGATCAAAGGGAGCCTCATAGCTTCATTTAGCAGCATATAGATGTATATATAGTAAACAGATTGATTTACAGCAGAGATCTCGATAGCACTTAGCAATCCTCTGCTTCTTGCATATCTTGATGAAGATAATATTTAACTGTTCCCTCTTACTCAGGGAGACCACAGCTTAAACTTGTTTTTCCAAAGTGCACAGTGTCCATCAGACAACCTGCTCATCATTAGATCTGTCCACTCAAGCATGCCAGAGGAATGTCCTTTCCTGTACCATATAAAGTGGTGTGTGAGGTACATCTTCTTTCGCAATATACAACAAAGGTGTGCTCAAATAGCTCACTGAAGTGCTAACTCAAATGTCTTATTAGTAAGCCCAGCTTACTGCTTTATGCATTCAGCCACAACAAAGCTCCTGGACTTCAGTCTTTCATGATATAAGGTGAATTATAGCATCTTATTATTCACCATACTGTGCTTCAGCAATTTTACAAGATGTTTGAATCAACAATTTCTCCATGATGTCAGATCTTAAAGCTAAGGAAGAAATCAACTCCCTCTGAATATTCGAAATGAGACCTTGACCAACGAGTCATCTGCATAATCATTGGGTAAGAGGAGCTCTATAATCCATTCGACCATTTTTGCATGAGGAGCTGACACAGCTTTTCCCAGTTTTTGAGATAATTCTACTCCCTGTGAACTTCCTGAAGATATGGTCGAAAAGGGTGGAGGAAGACTATCATCAACAACTGCTCAGGTTTAATAGCATCATCGAGGAGAAAGGACAAGATCACTGCAGCCATCTCCTTTCCTTGGTGAAATCTGTAAATGAAGGCTTGGACAGTACCTACAGAAGCCATATCGACAGAAAAGTATTCCTCCAGAGATCCGGATATAGATATACCCACTAGATGGTAAGGGTCTATCATAGATTGAGTAAAGTGCACATCCCCATTTCTTGCTATCTGCTTCTGTACTTTCTAAAACAAGATGCCAAGACTCCCAAGGTACTTCACCCCTAGTTCAAGATGTCAAAGTCGAAGGTGCATTCAACTATTACTGTTATTTAGGAAATGCCTTGCCTTGAGGCGACAAACTGGAGATTTTCTTTCAACTGAGATCATAACAGGGCTATGATACAGTTTTGTCCCGCAGTTATCTATTCACAAATTTTTGCTTGATCTGAGGCTATAAAATATGACTTCATACTGTTACCATTGTCATATCATCGTTGTCACCTTTGTCATGTTTATGTTGTCAATTCTGTCACAGGAGCATTGTCATCATAATGAGAATCATGTCACTGACATCAAGGAGTAGAGATCACTGGATCATACATCATTAACAAAAACCCTTACTCCATTGAAACAATCATCAATGCAACGAGATCATCCTTAACGTTTTATTACCATAGCAAAGATCACGGTCTCATGTTACTGTCCATTCATCTTAATACAAGTCATAGAGAATGAGCTACTATAGGTTGACAGGCCTTCTAGAAAAGCAATTCCCTAGATTATATAACACCATAATAGGCAGCGATGACACCATGAGAACTGAAACAAGTCATCAAAATACTTAGAGTGAGCAAGATATTGTTCACTGTGCGAGCCAGAATATTAAACATCGAGCCACAGACCCACGTGATAACACACTTTGTCATATAATTATGTTGCCAAACAAGTCTTAACTGTGATGATAGTGAAGTCATAACTATGATGCCAATGAAGGCCATCCATACAACGAGATTTCAGAACAGAGTGTAAAATGCAGCAGTTAGATTATACAGATCAACGTCTCTGTACAATTTATTGTGCAAATGCAGAAGTCATCAAATATTATAGTAATGCGGAAAGACAAGAGTGAGACTGAGATAGGTGGGATCACATGTGATTACAGTGATGTTGAGACTCTGACTAGTGAATCGAGACCATATAGTAATACTCTCCCATACATATCTATTATAGTGATCATTTGACTTACTATATGCAGAGATACGAGACCAAAAGCAGGGATACGAGACCTGCACCATATTGCCATAAGCGAAGGTAAGATCTGTGACACTGTCATGCGAAGATAAGCCCCTAAGCCATGCAAACATAGACTCTAACCAAGCGAAGATGCCATAGAGCGTAACATCACCATCCTCCATGAAATTGTCACTGTTAGGGAAATCTTTAGTAGCAGATGCTTTTGCCATGTTTTGTGAATTGAGGTGTTTCCTACGAGCTTTTGGAGATTTCTGGTCTCTCTCATCATCAAATAAGTGTTCAACCTTATATGCTTCATCTCCTTCACTCCGAACAAGTTTGTATACAAGGGGTTCAACACTTGCTTTTAAACTCAAGGCATCATTTTCACTGAGTGTACCTTGCAGAAACTCAAACCAAGTATGTCTTGCCCGCTGTCTACCATTGCTATGCCAAAACCAGTGTAGTTTGAAAGTCAGATTGACAACACTGTATGAGGCAAAGTCGATTAACGCTGAGAACCAAGCAAAATTCCCAAATGCATTGCCCCAGAACAGTACCATACGAACCTCAGAGAATCTGTCATTCAAAACTCTTGCTTGGGCTTGACTTTTCCTACCTCTGATACCATGTTAA
This sequence comes from Pinus taeda, assembly GCA_000404065.3. Classification (NCBI taxonomy): domain Eukaryota; kingdom Viridiplantae; phylum Streptophyta; class Pinopsida; order Pinales; family Pinaceae; genus Pinus; species Pinus taeda. Next base: position 97,099 of record APFE030027152.1, read on the forward strand.
TTTTTGAGTTAACATGTTCTTTTAATAGTACAGTTACTTCAGGGATCCATATTAGCCCAATTTTCATTAGCAATCACATAAGACATTATTATCATAATAGTAATTGAGGAAAGAACATAGACAAAAGGAGCAGAAGACAAGAGTACACATGGATATGGCACAAGCCAGGGAAAAACCCCAAGACAGGGAAAACCCTTGATCAATTCATCTTATTATTATTATCACATGTTCAACAGAGAAAGATAGAGAGAGTACACTTAAAGTCAAATTGACTTGCCAATATGTTGAGCAATACCACTGTCCAGAAGTCAAGGAATTAACCCAGTCAAGTCTGCACTTTCTGTTTCATGATCTCATCAGTGGTTCATAATAGATAATGCAGCCATATAACAGACTTCCAAAGATCCTGGATACATATATGTGGCCTTCTCTACTGAAGATGAGGAACATTGAAGTAAATTGTCCTAAAGCGTTGAACATAGCATTGTTAACTAAAATTAACAACAGAACTCTACAAAGTGCAAGTATGGCTCCAAGGCCTCCTAAAGGGGGGATGTTTGATGGTAAAGCAAGAGGAAGTCTACTCATATCTATATCAATGTCTAAATAGATATCCTCAACAATTAATAATATACCTAGTCAGTGACCTATCGTCCCTCACCCATAGCAAGCACCCCTCAAGCAAAAGCAAGGCACGACCCTAGGAGGCAAGGCGTGTTGGAGAAAATGTAACTAGGATCGGTCTTCATAAATGTAATTTTGATATTTGTACTTATTCAAGAAAAGAAAATTTATTTTGATATTATTTGTCAATGAGTTTCTTGCTCATTGAAAATAGGTCAAGCACATTTTGAAGTGCTTCTAGAGAGTCAAAGTCAAAATGTAACTATGATAAGACCCTTTGAGGGCATGTTACATTATGTATGACATCATACAAGGTCAAGGGAACACCTCCAATCATGGTCAAATCCTCTCCTAGCATCAACGTGGTCTCTGTTGGCATTATGGCTCAGGTTTGGAGCTATGGCACAGGTGTTGTCCTTGATGGCAACCTTCTTTGGTATCAGATCTCAGTTCAGGCACTCAGAAAGTTAAAAAAAAAAGACATATACGCACGTTCATCTTGACGAAGGCGCGTATACACGCGGGTTATACATTACAAAAGCGTGTATGTTGGGGATCATTCTTTTGGTCCATGGCAGTTAGATCTTGGAACTTGAACCTATGTTTTGGACCATGGCATCTCGTCAGATATGTTGATCCCTAGTTTTGGGTTCATGGTTTTGAAATGTTATGGTTTTGGACCATGGTATTGAGGAAGGCCTAAGGCTATAAAAGAGGAAGGAGATCTTGTGACAAATTACCATCTGAATTATAATTGAAAATCTGAAAAGTGCTAGAGCTGGTATATTGGGTGGTGATGCAGATCTGGATCTGAAGGAAGGAGGAACTTTAGCGCAAAAGGAAGGATAAGTTCTATTCATGGGTCATAATCTTTAAGCTTGAATGATTGTATCTTTGTATGATTTTGATCTGCTAGATGTGATGCTTGCTTGATCTATCTGGTAATCTGGGTTAATCAATGATTGAATAGTTGGAAGAGTGAATTATCCTTTGTAAGATCTGTACGCAGGTTCAGTAAGGAGAAGACGCGTATACACGCAGTTTCAGAGAAGTAAAGGAGCGTATACGCAGGTTGCTCCATATGTAGAAGCGTATGCACGCTAGTTTCAGGCTGTTGAAATAGCGTATATAATCTAAGTTGTGATCTAACTGCTTCTGGCTATTACTGCTGTGTTCTGGGTTCTGCCTTCTGGTGTATGGTTTCTGGTACTGTGTTTTGGGTACAGCTGTAAGGAGAATATCTACATGATTCAGATCTAATTTTTGAAAAGGAGATTGTTTGATTCTTGATGATTGGTTGATGCTCATGGATCCAGTTTGAAAATTGATGAAACGTGGTCCCTGGAAGACAGAGAAGGTTGTAGCCTTCTGTAGGCCAGCACCTATGCACTAGTATCTTGGCTAGTGCAAGAGCTAAAGGGGGTTGTAGCTCCCTTCCAGGAGAAGCTGGAGAACGAAAGAGAGTTGTAGCTCTCTGTAGGTTGCAGCCTGCATACTGGTAAAAAGTCTGCACCAGTATATTGTAAAAGAAGTTTTCTAATTAAAAAGCAAATAGAGACGAATTGCAGTAGGTGGTTTTCACCCACATTGGGTTTCCAACTTATATCTTGTGTTCTTGTGTGTGACTGTCTTTCTGCTCTGTTTTACTGTCTCTAGTTACTGTTATTTGATTCTGCATCACAGATTAACAATCATCATCAGAAAGATTAAGTAAAGTAAAATCTTGTTTTGTATACGCGGGTTTCCTTCTGCATAATCGCGTAGATACGCAGGTTCATTAAACTGAAGTAGCATATATCAGGTGTTTTTGAAAAAAGGAATAATTATCTTGATAATACTGATTCACCCCCCCTCTCAGTATTATTTCTAACATGAAGTTTTGCTCATTTTACCTATTCATCTCCTTCATAGCTCAGAACGATCTTGTCCCATATTTCTTTTGCGATTTTAGACTGCATAACCTTGATGAATTCTGATTGAGATAGACATCCTAATAGAGTATTGATAGCCTTTGCATTTGTTTCATACTGCTTCTTCTCAGCCAGATCTGTAGGAGTTGCTGATGGAAAAGTGTACCCTGTATCTATGATATCCCAGACTTTTGTACCAAGAGATTGAAGATAGGTTGTAACTCTTACCTTCCAAAAGACGAAGTTGGTCCCATAAAAAATTGGTGGCCTGATTGATGCTTCTCTCTCGTAGTTGCTCATGAAGATAGATCTTCCTTCAAGCAATCAAGCTTCTTCTGAAGGACCTACTATGATACCAATTGTTGGAAATAATACTAAGAGGGGGGGTTGAATCAATATTATCTAGTCAATTATTTTCATTTTCAAAACACAGAACATATACACTACTTCAGTTAGAGAAAATTGCGTATATACGTAACTACAGATAAGGGAACCCACATATACCATGCAGACTTATAATTTAATATATTCTACAGATGTTAATCATTAATCTGTGGATCAGAATCATATAAACGGTAACCAGGAACTGTAAAACAGAGCAGAAGACAATCACACACAAGAAAACAAGATATAAGGTGGAAACCCAATGTGGGTGAAAACCACCAACTGCAATTCGTCTCTATCTTTGTTTACTTAGAAACTTCTTTTTACAAAGATTCTGTACGAGTGCAGTCCTTTACCAGTACACAGGCTGCTACCTGCAGAGAGCTACAACCCTCTCTCGTTCTCCAGCTTCTCCTGGAAGGGAGCTACAACCCCCTTAGTTTTTGTACTAGCTGGGATACTAGTACGCAGGCTACAACCTGCAGAAGGCTACAACCTTCTCTTTTCTTCGAGGGACCACGTTTCATAAATTTTCAGACTAGATCCATAAACATCAATCATTCATTAAGAATCAAACAATCTCCTTTTCACCAATTAAAACTAAACCAAATAGACACTTCTCTGACAGCTGTACCCAGAACCCTGTAACAGTATCCACACACCAATTCTGAACCCAGATCACTGCAGCAATAAACAGAAGCAACTAGAAGATAATTCAAGAGGCGTACGCTACTTCAACAACCATAAACCTGCGTGCATATGCTTTTGTGTTTGGACCAACCTGCGTATATGCCATTATCATTCACAAAACCTGCATGTATACATGCCTTTGCTTCACTGAACCTGCGTACAGATCTATAAAGGATAATTCACTCTTTCAAACATTCAAACATTAGTTAACCCAGATTACCATATTTATAGATCAAGCATGCGCCACATATAACAGATCAAAATCATACAAAGATACTATCAATCAAGCCTTAAGATTTTGACCCATCAACAGAACTTGTCCTTCTCCTTTCACTCAGGTTCCTTCTTCATTCAAATCTGGATCTGCACCATAACCCTATCACCAGTATTCCAGATCTAGCACTTTTTCAGATATTCAATAATTCAGATCATCCTTTGCCAAAATATCTCCTTCCTCTTTTATAGCCTTAGGCCTTTCACAAAACCACGGTCCAAAACCATAACAAACCAATACCATGGATCCAATACATGGGATCAACACTTATGATGAGATACCATGGCCCAAAACCATAGGTTCAAATACCAAGGACTAAATACCACTTACCAAAAATAAGTTCTCCCACATGTACGCACTTTTCCTTGCGTGAAAGTG